>QANY01006295.1:546041-595827 GCA_003255025.1 Datisca glomerata
CCCCCCCCCCCCCCCCGTCTAACAATTCACTACATGAAGTTTTAAAGGGTATACCACCTAACTTTTCCCATTTGTAAATTTTTAGGTGCTTATGTTATGCCACCAACCACAAACCCTCTCACAAATTTGATTAATGGGCTCATAGATGTGTCTTCATGGGATATCTTTTGCATAAAAGGGTTACCGTGTCTATGATCTTGACATCAAAAGATTCAACTCTTCCCGTGACGTTTTATTTTATGAGCTATTTTTTCTTTTATGACATCACCATCTGAACAAAATATGATTAGCCTGTTCTTCACATTCCCACCTCATTTTCAAAGATTAGTTGGCATGTTGATTTATTTGACCATCAAGACGTTAAATTACAAACTCAGTTGCTATACTCGGTCAGTTCATGAAACAACCAAGAAGGCCACACCTTATATTGTACATCGTCTCCTTCAGTACCTAAAATATGTCCAAGGTCAAGGTTTACTTTTCCCTTCTCATGGACAATTATGATTAACTAGTATTTATGATGCAAATAGAGTTGGATGTCCTACCACACGACACTTACTCGCATGCTATAGTATCATCAGTGGAAAGCATTAGTTTCTTGGAAAAGTAAGAAAAAACAATTGTATCAAGATCGTCAGCTGAAGCTCAATATCAAGAATTACAGCAACAATTTGTGAACTCACTTGGCTGAGATATTTACTACATGATTTCTTCTCGATCATCCTTAGTCGGCAGGATTATTTTGTGATCCTCAAGCATTGTAATGAATCTGATATATCAATAGTGCACCTAACACATTAAGTTAGATTGCCAGACATTTTGTGAAAGAATTCAAAATCGAAAACTCACAACTGCTTACATACAAATAGGGACACAAATGCGCCTATTCACAAAATCATTAGGGAAAGTCATTTTCCAGTCCCATCTTGGTAAGTTGGGTGCTCTTGATATTCATACTCTAACTTGGGGGGGGGGGGGGGGGGTTAGAAANGGGGGGGGGGTGTTAGAAAATATACTCATTCCATATTTAGAGATGCAACCACTTCTTGATTTAGAGTAAATACATGATCTTATCGACTAGCCAATATTTCTCTACTTACTGGAATAGCTTTATTTTCTTTGTATAAATATGTTTGAGTTATTGTACATAATCAATTTTGAATCAATATAGGAGATTTTTCTCCGCAATTCATCTTCTTTATTATTTTCATAGTTAGGGTAGCCAAGAAAGGCACATTTGAGTAGTCTTTGGTTATAACCTCATGTGCGAATTCGATGGTTTTAGTAAGGCATGCCAATTACAAAACAATATCTTTAAATGAAAATAATCAAAAATGGTTCCAAACAATGTGTCAAAAGGATAAGCATGAATTTGCGTACGATTAATCAAGAAAATGGTTGTGGCAAAAGCACGTATGAATCTATAAAGGAATAGACGCACAAGTCAGGAGAGAAATTTATTCGACTATGTCTATATATTCTCTCAGTGATTCCATTTTGTTGACTCGTGCCTCTATTTTTTTTTAAAATTGCATACATGCTTTTGCCACAAAATAGATAAAAACCTGAAACCGACAATAGACAACATGGGAAGGACGCCAATTTTTAAAGGATTACACGATAATGTTTTAGACAAAGGATAATGCAACTGAGACATATTGCCTTGCAAACCAAAATTGACATATATAACTAGAATAATATATCGGTAAAACAATACTAGACTTATTCACAAAGAAAGAAAATTATTCATTGGGATAGCCTAGCCTATCATGGCCACATGGTTGAAAAAATCTTGGCTGTCCAAGTTTGGTGTTGGATCGAGGTCGGTCTTATTCCTTCCCTTAGGTCGGGAGTTCCCCAATTTGGTTGAGAAAATACCCATAACAGTTGCCCCTAGTCGAGGACTCGCGTGGCTTTATTCATCCGGGTCTGAAGACTTTATCGTCCGAGCTCTCTGTCCGAGCTACCTCAGTTCGGTGATACACCAAGGGCATGTCCTGAGTACCTTACATTTGTGCTCAAAGTATACTCCTCAGAGGAGGTTACACTTAGTGGAATTAATTGCCTGGCTATTTTCACCGTATGCGTCACTTTACCTTTCTTACACTCTGGGGATTGTTACCCCCTGGGAGTGGAAACATTAGTGGTGGTGGGTGCGCATAAAGGAGGGTAAGGGTCATTAACGATGAATCATCATTTTATGATGCGTCGCTTCATTCCTGACACGTCGCTTCATCCTAGCAGTTGATTAGATGATGTTTGGTCTTTCGACATTCGCTCATTGATTGTAATCTCACCGATCACCATCAGTGCCCTCATGATGGCAATTAAGGTGGCAGTTTCCTTTCTCTAGGCCTGTAAATAAGTGACTTCCTTCTCATTTCTTTCATCCTTGCTTTCTTCATAGAATCAAAACTTTTGTCAATCATTGCTCTTGCCCTCGACTCTTCTTCTTGGAGGAACAATAATCTTTCCCCTTTTCAGGGTTTTCCTATGCTCTGGGGGTTTCCTTTCAAGATCATTTTCCTTTCTTATGACTATCGCTTCCCTTTCTATCATCTTTTAAATGTCGTTCCTTAAAGTCGTTGATGTTCCATTCACGATGATTTTCCTGCCGTCGATAAGCTAGTTAGGCGAATCCTTTATCCGTGTTGGCTACTCGCCCCTGTTGATAAAAACTTTACCTTTAACAAGGCCTGTAATCCGATCGTTTAATCCTTGATTCTAATGAAGCAACTTTACTGGCTACAAGCATTTCCCATCTTTTATCACCTCTATCCTTTCGAACCTCCAACTACTTGTCACATCATACTTCCTTCTAAGTTTTTTTAGGCTGGCGAAGAAGATTGAATTTCCTTAAGTTTTGGCCAGAGGACCTTCCCTTCCTTACCTATCCAGGTGTCCTTCTTCTATATAAATATTTAAGCTGAAGTGCTCATCAAAGGACTTTATTCTGAGCTATAATGCTCAATAAATATCTTTACTCCCATGTCGAAATTGATTTTGCTAAGGCTTTTCCTTTATCTTAAATCATTTTCTTCCAAATTATGATGGCAGACGTCCTTCCTCGATATCTAGCCAGACTTTTTGTCCTAGTTAGATCCTTGATCCCGTCTATGAGCATGGGTGCTCAGCAGGCAGACACCCATTGTTGAAATCTAGCTAAGCGTGCCTGCTCTAGCTAGATCGTTAATCTTGTCTGCGAGCATGAGTGCTCGACATACACCTTATATCGATATCTAGTCAGGCGTGTGTGCACTGGCTGATCCTTGATCATGTCTACGAGCATGAGTGCTCGATAGACACCTATTGTTGATATCTAGCCAGTCGTGCCTGCTCTAACAATGTCCTTGATCATGTCTCTGAGCATGAATGCTCGACATACACCTGTTGTAGATATCTATCCAGGCGTGCCTGATCTGGCTAGATCCTTGATTATATCTGGGAGCATGAGTGCTTCTCAGATGCCTTTTGTCGATATCTAGTCAGGCATGCCTGCTCCGGCTAGATCATTGATCTTGTCTGCGAGCATGAGTGCTCAGCTGACACCTATTGTCGATATCAAGCCAGGCATGCCTACTCTGGCTAGATCCCTGTCCTTTGATCCTATTTGTGAACATGAGCACTCGATAGATACCTTTTATCGATATCTAGTTAGACATGCTTGCTCTGGCTAGATCTTGTATCCTGCTTGCGAGTATGAGTGCTTGGCAAACACATTTTGTTGATAGCTAGCTAGGCATGCCTGCTCTGGCTAGATCCTTGATCCTGGACGCGAGCATGTACTCAATAGACACATGTTGTCGATATCTAGCTAGGCATGTATGCTCTAACTAGATCCTTGATCCTGTCTAGGAGCATGATTGCTCGATAAACACTTGTTGTCGATACTTGACTAGTGAGCTAGAGTGCCTCACCGGTCCTCACTTTTAATCCTGACTGGTCGACTATAGTGCATTTACCAGTCATCATTTTTTATTTAATCTCGACTTGTCGGTTAGAGCATTTTTACAAGTCATCACTTTCTGTTTAATCTCGACTGGTCGGCTAGAGTGCATTTACCAGTCATCACTCTTTGTTTAATCTGGAATGGTATGCTCGAGCACATTTCTCTGTCATCGCTTTTTGTTTAATCCTGAATTGTCAGCTAGAGCGCCTTTACCAGTCCTCACTTTTTGGTCTTCAATGCGTGTCGTAGAAGAGTCGGTCATCGACGGCTTGTAGAATAACTAGGGAATTTTCAGCAAATATAACATATTTTACACTTTCATAAAACTAGATTCGTATATAAAAAACTTAATAGAAGTTATTCCTAAGTAAGAAGAAAAGGGAGGCCTCTTATCTGAAAAGCCATCGATGAGTACATAATGGCTATTGTCTGCTGCTCTAAGATGAGGGGCGAGGATAGCTTGGTCTCCCAAGCTTTTAGCCTTCCATCTTTTGTCAGGTCATCCCTCTCTGAAATTCACCTTTGCCTCAGCGGTAAGACACTTCTAGCTTCTCACTTTGCACAGAGGTGAGCGTTGACTTGTCCTAAACCATTCTTCTTTACGGTATGGTAGGAGTACGAACAACGCCCTGACCCATCAAGTTCCTTTTTAGGGCTGCCCCCTTGTTAATGTGTCGGCCATAGGCTTCTCTATCCATGTGATTCAAGGTGCCTCGTATGTGAGAAGGCTAGTGATTTTTCTCGCCATGTCATCGGGGCTTTGTGTCCTATGGTGACTTGTGAGCTTGCGCTCCAATTTTGTCACGATCCTCATCCTTCTTTTCCGCCCGCTGTGGGGCGTTGGGGCTGGGCCACGTGTCTGGGGCTTGCATTTCACCTATGGAGGAGGGCTGATGCAAGCCTTTGTATTTCACCTGGGACTAATTCTCAGCTTGTCCAACCGCGTCATGCAGTTTCTTCCTAGTGGCCAAAGGGATACCACAAGCCTAAATGGTGGGCGGCCCCCTGGCATCTCCGCACTTGCTCGCATATTATCCTCAAGGGTTCTTTAAGGATTTTTCTCTTCCTCTTTCGGGGGTGACCCCAACCAGAACCTTACAAAGGGGGCACTCGATCTTTCGAAATCGAGCTTCAGTGTGGCCCTGACTTACTTGAGGGGTGATAATGTTCATGCAAGAGACTGTCATGACTTGAGCACTAGTTGATACACATTTCCTCTTTTTTCAGGTTTTATCAGAGGTTACAACCACCGTGTCCTTCCTCCTTCTTTGGGTAGTCATGTGGAGGGTAGTGTGTTCATTTTTCGATAGAGGGAAGGGTGAATCTTCCCTTTCATCCCGGACTTCGTCGACATAGGATATCAGACCCATTTTCTCCTTGTGGGAGAGGCGGGGATGACTTTACAATCGTTTCTCATAGGCGGTGCCAATTGTTTTAGCCTAAAACTTCAATAGTACATATGTTGATGCCTTTAATCGAAGGTGTCTATGATAATAACGTTGTGCAAGCTCTCTCCTCTTAGCAATACACGTGCTTTTCCTTTCACCTAAAGCTTCTCTCGACCTCAACGTCTGTAAAAGACAAACAAAAAATCCTGTAGACGGAGAACCGGGGGGTGGTTGCCCCGCCTAAGGGCTTTTGATGTCTAAGTTAGTAGATGATCGGTATTTTGGCATAATTTCTGTAGGGGAGATTCGGCCTACCTCCTTTGGAGATTTGGGGAAGTATTTATACATGAATCCTCAGGGGTCATTGGTAGATTATCAAAGAAGCCTCTTGGAGGCATGCTGGAGAAGATTCATGAGACACAAAGCATGTCTAGACTGTCCTTGATTGGACAAAGGTATTAATGGTTGATGTACTTCTTAGGTGATATTTCAGAGAATGATTGACATTCTGTCACGGCGATTAGACTTGTTGGACGCTACTTTCAGCGAGTGATGATTACTTTGTGCTTGGGTTTAATAGGGCTCTTCCTGTGTACTCAACTATTTTTTTTCATGTGATCGAGTTCGGCGTCCCGAGCTTCATAGGGACCGAGGTCGGTCTTATTCCTTTCCCTGAGGTCGGGAGTCCCCTATTTTGCGTGATATGTGTCTTTGCATTACTTATAGTTGAGAAAATACTCATCACAATAACGTTTTAGTTTTGAGCAATTAATATATCTAAATACATTCTAGATTATATACAAATGCACCAACTCTTATGTTCAATATCATAACTACTTTTAAAAAAAATGAATACTTGTCCATCATTAAGTTATTTTCGGGGTTTTTCAAGATCTTATCTTATTTTCAATATTTTCAGAATCAATTAATTAACAATATTTCAATTTCAAATCTTTCGCTATCCTAATATCTCTTTTTTTGTCGTTAAAAAAAATTTGTATCTTAAACAAATATTATAACTTAAACAAATATTATATCTAATTAATGGTGTTTACTCCATATTATTAGTATTAACCAATTTTTTCATCTTAAAACATTAGATTTTATTCATTCTTTTCATATTAAAAAAATAAAGATTTTATTCTTTCTTTCCATCTTAAAATTCTAAATGTGATATTTTATTGACTTATGACTAATAATTATTAGGAAAATAAACTAACAGAAGAAACAATAAAAATATGAAAACAATATCAAAGATGAAATGTGCTAGATGTAATCAGTAAATAGATATTACCCGAATAAAATGAACAAAAATTTGCACTCAATTGAGCAAAAATGTGATATTTCTTAATAATCAGTTAATATACATTGAAATAAGTATTTATAATCTATATTTGTACAATAGTTTTTAAGCTTCTATTAATAATTATTAACTTCATACTGCAAGTGAGTAACAATATTTATTTATAAAAATTAAAATTAAACTAATATTTATACTATTAACGAAAATTTAAAAGTATAATCTAAGAAATAATTTTTTTTACAATTTACAATATTTTTTTTGCCAAAGATAATTTATGATGATTATGAGATAATTATTAAGATATTTGTAATAAACTACATTTTTTTATATTTTAAGCTTGTCGTGCTTCATTTGAGTAATAATATTTATTTACAAAAATTACATTTAAAATAAAATTTAGACTATTAATTATAATTGAAAAGTAAACTCTAAGAAATCTAAATATCATAAACTACACATATATTATAATATTTTGATAAAAATGTATAAAATTTTAATTCATAACAATTTATGTAAATTATATTTATAGATATTTTCAAGATTACATTAAAAATAATTCATATACTATCCCTGTTAAATTTAGTAGTTTGTAATAAGTTAGTAGATAATGTCGAGATCTGATTATAATAAAAATTTACAATAAAAATACATTTATGTGTTATCTTAGTTAAGAATTAGTTAATAAATATTGCCTAATCCTAAAAAATTATAATAAATTACATAAATATGTAATATTATAATTAAGTATTTAGTCATGATTTATTAGTGGTGTTTAAATTTTAGAAATTTTTTAGGTCAGTAACAATATTATATGTTCTTAGAATAATGTTTTTCACGTTTTTAATTGTAGTATTTTAACTATGTTAAAATTGATATTTTTTATTCCTGTAACCATCTTTTCGCCATTTTCCTTAATATCGCTTTTGAAAATTTTGAATTAGTTACAATATAGAGTAACTTTTGGGTACTTACCTTGATTTTTGGTTTTTAAATTTTTTCAAATTGTATTAGTTATTAATTTTAAAATTCAATAGCTTTTGTCTGTAAAAAATCTATGATTATTATTTTTTGTCATCAAGTCTTTTAGATATTACATAAATTTAAAATCTCTTTAATTTACTTATCAATTAGTTTATTTTTTTACCACAATTTATGTCATGGGTATTACAGTAAATGAACCTATATTACGTTGATTATTTAAATTCAGCTATTTTACTAATATTTTATTATGTCCGGCTATTTTACTAAATGTATTTTTTAAATGGAATGTTTGTCTAAAAGGCCTACAAATAACCACTAAAAATAACTAGCCCAAGATTGAAGAAAAAATCTCAATAGAAATTAAATTCACTGTCTAAGATTAGGCAAAGAAATGTTTCCAAGAACTCAAACACGAGCCGAGCAAATCTTCAAGAAGTAACGACTAGGCTAAGATTCTAAAGCTATAATCAACTTTGTTCTGATTTCAATTCTTGTGACAGATTACGTAGAAAAGAAAATACAAAATCAAATATAATCAAGCTTTTAAGTGGTTCGATCAAATTATCTACATCCACAATAAAATCACTATCAAAGAATGAATTATACAGCAGATTTGTATGAATAAGATCTGTATGAATCAGATCCGTTAAGAGAAAAGTAAAAAAATTAAAAAAATAATATTTTAATATAAAAATAGTTGAGCTAGATTTAGACCGTTCAGATCTGACTGAACGGTAGAGACTCTTCGTCCTTTTCAAAACTAACTACTTCTAATTGCAGTACAAAAAGAACTATAATATGAAGGCTGACCCTTAATAGTGAATAAACATAGGTTTTAGATCTTCATCTTCAACCTATAACATAAACAACCATGAGGTTTTCTTTAATCTCTTTAATATTCTTTGTACATATGTATCTATTGACTCTATTGGTTTCTTATTCACAGTCTGCAAATCTGATTTCAGCCGAAGAACATTTTTTCTTGACAAAAAAAGGAGTCACAAGTGTTTGATCTTGAAAAAACCATTATTCATACCTTGCATTGGCTGAAATATCTCCACAGTCAGCTTCCCAAGGCAAGGCAAATCACTGTTAATGTATTGACATAGGGAGTAGCCACGAGTATTGCTGTGTTCTGGAAAATTCCAAATAATGAAGTCTGAAGCATCTAACCAAGTTGAGATTATGTTAAATGTCGCAATGTGCATGCGACGCGGAGCGGCGATTGAAAATTTATTTTTTTTTTAAAAAAATTCAGAGTCGCCACCAATCATTTTAGGACGTGATTAGTCACCCAAATTTAAAATCAAATATTTTGGTCTGCGAAAATTTAAAGTTGGTTAGGGAGTCATTTGCTTGTGGGGAATGTATTAGCACCCCACACCGTCCATTAAGAAAAATGATTACCCGATTTAATCAAATACTATCCAAATTATTATTTTAAAATAATGTTATAAAAATTCAATTTTGAATGTCTCATTCAGTATATTTTGCATCATAAAAATGAGCAAATAAATTACCTTCAACGGGTGATATAAAGACCATTGAAAAATTATTTTTTAATCAAAGCGTTATTGGAGTTACTCTCAGTATCCTAAAAATAACTCCTCACCTCAGTAATTCGAGAAATTTGATATCCCAAAATTCTAAAGTCTGTCATCGGATTTTTTTTAGTGAAAACTAAATAAATAAATTTATAAAATTAAAATCAAATTGTTATGATTCTAATTTACGAGCGTCAATTCTGATGATAAAAGACTAAAATAATAATCACATACAACCGTGACATATGACAATAATACATAAATAAATAAGAAGAGATAACAAGTATAAATAAAAAATGAATAATGGAAAGGAATGTTAGAGATGATAAACATGTATGATAAATTTTAAAAAAGAATATGTAGGGTGAAAATAATGAAACAATATGTGAAATAATTAAATATAAAAATAAAAAATAAATTACAACAAACCAATAATATCTACTAAAAAATATAGAAAAATAAACAAACATAAAAAAACAAAAAACAAAATAAATTGTAAACAACAAAAAACAAAAAAACAAAAAAAATTAAAATACAATTAAAAAAAATTTACAGAGGGTGACATCACCCTCTGTTAAGTGACAGAGGGTGACGTCACCATTTGTCCTTTTTTTTAAATTTAAAAATTTTTACTTATATATATAATTGTTTAGTAAATAAATTAATAATAAATTATTTATGTGTAAAATAAATTAATCTATGAAAAAATACTTAATTTCATACATAATTAGCATGAGCATGCTTTATTTTTTACTACATGTTCTATTAATTATCATTTTTTATTTCTTCACTCAATGCTAATCAAATAGCAAAAGAATGATCATGAATGGTAACTAATTTAAACAAGTGTCACTAAAAATAAATAAATAATTTGTTTTAGAATATAAATATACCATTTTTTTTATTTTGGACTATTTAGTTCACTAATTACCATTTTTCATTTCTTCCTTCATTACTAGAAATGATCATGGATGATAACTAGTTTAAACAAATGTCACTAAAGAAAATCTATAAAACTTTCAAAATGAAATAGTTTTTGTTTGAGATATAAATATACCATTTTTTTTATTTTGGATCACTTAGTTCACTAATTACCATTTTTCCATTCTTACTTCATTGTTAGGAATGATCATAGATGGTAACTAGTTCAAACATGTGTCACGAAAATGATGGTAAAAAATTAACAAGAAAATAAGAGAATATTTGTAAGAACATAAAAAATTAAAGTTTAAATATTTACATAATCTTGTATAGAGGTTTTACTCTCCCTTTTATGCATTTTTATGTATGAGAAATTATCATATGAGATCCTTTTATCAAATGTACACTTCCAACACATTGAGTTAATTTTACACCCGTCAAAATTTTGTCCTCATTCTCATTGATTGAGTTGATGACAAAAAAAATCTCATTATCAAACTTGTAGAGAGATAAACAATAGATGAAAATAAAACTTAAGATTAAAAGTAGGAGAAATGATAAAGAATGAGCAAACAAACCTATATATGGAAAATGAAACAAAGAAATATCAAATACATGAGTATGAAGAAGAGAGATGATTAATTAAAATGAACAACATATATTGTAACCTAAAATGTAAAAGATTTGAACTACCTTAGTAAAAAGAAAATGAGAAGATGGAAGATAAATAGAAATGAAAACTCTTATTCTTTCTCTTTTATACTATTTTCTCAAAACCTCTATTTCTCTCTCTCTAAAATGGATTCTCATCCTCACTCTCCCAAATCTCCCATTTCAAGTGAAGATATACCCTCAATTTATAGGCAAACTTAGAGCTTCACTTTTTAATTTTACTCTTTTTGTTCCTTTTTTAATTTTTAGTCATTGAACAAATTTTCTTATTTTTTAGGCATTGAACTGTTTTTCAAATCATACACATAGTCTTAGACTAGTATATGGGAAATTTTTTTTTTTGTATTTTCAAAATATTGGACCGGACAAAATACGGTATCTACAGCTGCCCCCCTTTGTTCACGCTTCTAAACTTTGAAGGTGTACAAGGGTGTAGATAAGTATTTTGATCGAGAAAAAACTATATAGATAAAGGAAATAGAAACCTCGACTTATTTGGTTCTATGAAATGATGGAACTTATGAAATTGACCTGGATAGACACAGGCTTCGACCTCGACTCAATTCGGGTTCGATTTAACCCTATAAATTGAAACGGACCAGGCGCTGACACCGGATTTCGACCGTGACAAAGTCGGGTTCGATTTAACCTAAGATAAAGAAAGGACGCACACCTGGATAGACGCAGGCTTCGACCTTGACTTGATGCGGGTTCGATTTAACCATATTAATTGAAATGGACTAGGCGCTGAAACCGGGTTTCAATCGCGACAAAGTCGGGTTCGATTTAACCAAAAATAAAGAAACGAAGTAGACCTGAATATAGGCAGGCTTCGACCTCGACTCGATGCGAGTTTCATTTAACCATAGATAAAGGAAGGGCGTGGACCTGGATAGACGTAGGCTTTGACCTCGAGTCGATGCGGGTTCGATTTAACCATATTAATTGAAATGGACTAAGCGCTGACACCCGGCTTCGACCACGACAAAGTCGGGTTTGATTTAACCGAGATATTTGAAAGGAAACAGACCTGGATAGACGCAGGCTTTAACCTTGACTCGATTCAAATTTGATTTAACTAAAGATGTTGAAATGATATTTGATCTGATATTTACAAGTTTCATATGGTGCAAGAGCTAGACTAATGCATGCTCTAAATGTTGGAAAATCATGTATGGATTTTGAAAGAATATTTTTAAATGATTTATGCACTTGAACTACATCAAAACATATCAATATGATGCATGTCTATGCATTGTAATTATTGAATATAAATGCAAAGTAGTGATCTTGAGTGCATGCGTGCTTGCTATGCATGATTGAAAACATTTGATAGAAAATTATTTGATGATTTTATTTTGAAAGTTGACTAATGTCGTCATATCCTTCACCCTTCAAATCAATCACTTAGCCTAAGGTCATGGACTCGCAATGAAGTATCGAGCATACTTTCAATAAAATGATGCATCCTTATTCATTGGTTTATGCCCCGGTATTCGGCTTCACATCGATGATGAAGAAAAAATGGATAATTTCTCCACATTTTGCTTATTTTCTGTACTTTAATTACAATCCTCCAATCATGCTTCAGCCTTCGTTATGTGCATACGAACATTCTCGTGATGACTTTTCAGATTTCCCCTCGTACTCAGACCAGCTTTCTTAGTTCCTATTCTTTTCTTTTTTCTTTTTTAATTAGCTTTCACCTAACCAAGTTTATGCTTCTGAGTTATTTCAAGAGTAATTAATGATATCTTAGAATTGAGAGGAATAAGAAATAATGGAGATAAGGAGAAGATGAAGTATATGTATTTGTCAACTGAGAAAGAAAAAAGGCTCTTCATTGATGATGAATAATGTTTACAAACGATGATTTGGAAAAAGAAAAAAATGGAGGAAGAATTTCTCCAGTATTCGAGACAACTCTTTTTTTTAAAATATTTTTTTTGCCTAACTTCATTTTTCCAATACTTAGAGCGGTCAAACGAAGTACTTCTTGACTGTATCGGAATTAATTGTGTGTGGTAAATCATCTCCATCCATGTTTATTAGTATGAGAGCTTCTCCCGAGAAAGCCTTCTTGACAATGAAATGTCTTTCGTAATTTGGGGTCCACTTCCCCCGATGATCCTTTTGATATGAGAGTATCTTTTTAAACACCAAGTCTCATTCTCAGAAACACCGGGGACGTAATTTTTTGTCATATGCGTGCATCATTTTTCTTTGATATAATTGCCCTCTACATAATGCAGTCAATATTTTTTCCTCGATGAAATTCAATTGCTCATATCGTGTTTGTACCCACTCTGCTTCTTCTAATTTCGCCTCCATTAAGACTCTGGGGGAGGAAATTTTCACCTCAATTGAAAGGACCGCTTCCATACCATATACCAAAGAGAATGGCGTTGCCCCAGTTGATGTTTAGACTAATGTGCGATACCCATGCAGTGCAAACGGAAGCATCTCATGCCAATCCTTATAAACCTCCGTCATTTTCTCTATGATCCTTTTTATGTTCTTATTGGCTACTTCCACTGCCCTGTTCATTTTCGGAAGATAAGGAGATGAATTATGATGCTTAATTTTGAATTGCTCACATAATTCTTTCATCATCTTGTTATTTAAATTTATCCCATTATCTGTGATGATCCTTCCAGGTAGACCATATCGATAAATTATTTCCTTTTTAATAAACTTAACAACCGCACTTCTGGTTACACTCGAGTAAGAACTTGCCTCCACCAATTTGGTAAAATAATCTATAGAGACCAAAATGAAACGATGCCCGTTAGAGGCTTTGGGTGCGATGGGACCAATGTCATCTATGCCCCACATAAAGAACGGCCAAGGTGCGGCCATGACATGTAAAGGGGATGCGAGTACGTGAATTTTATCCGCATAAATTTGACATTTATGACATTTCTTGGCGTACTTGATGCAGTCAGATTCTAGAGTTAACCGATAAAATCATGCTCTCAAGATTTGTTTGGCCATCATATATCCATTAGCATGAACTCCACAAATTCCTTCGTGAACTTCCTCTATGATTTGATTCGCTTCCATTGCATCAACACATCTTAAGAGCACCATGTCATGGTTTCTTTTGTAGAGTATTTCATCATTCAAGAAGAAACTCATGGACAATCTTCTAATAGTGCGTTTATCATTCTCAGAAGTTTTGGATGGATATTCTCCATTCTTTATATACTGCTTGATGTCTTAATACCATGGTCTTGTGTCTGACTCTTCTTCAATACTCATACAGTGAGCAGGAAAATCTTGCTTCTCAATTTTTATGGGTTGCACTTCTTCCTTAAAGTCTGCAGTGAATATGGATGCTAGAGTTGCCAGTGCATCTGTAATTTGACTATTCTCTCTGGGTATATGGTCAAATGAGATCACTTCAAAAGTTCGGCTCAACTTAGTTACATGTTTTTTATAAGGTACCATCTTGGAGTCTCTAGTTTCTCATTCCCCGTTTCATTGTTGTATCACCAATAACGAATCTTCGTACACTCGAAGCTTCCTTATCTTCATATCATAAGCTGCTTGAATTCCCATGGAACATGCCTCATATTCTGTCACATTGTTTGTGCAGTCAAAGCATAGTTTTGTCATGAATAGGAACAACTTTCCCTCGGGAGATATGAGGATTGCCCCAATTCCATGTCATATATCATTAGAAGCGCCATCAAATAACATTGACCACAATTCTAGATCCATAGATTCTCCTTCATTTTTTAATGAGTGATATGTTCTCATCATAAAAATCAAACTTCATAGGCTCATAATCTTGCACTGGTTGATCTGCAAGATAATCAGTAAGTATACTTCTTTTTATTGACTTTCTCGTGACATAAACAATATCATATTCCGGGAGCAACATTTGCCATTTAGCGATTCGCCCAGAAATTGATGGCTTTTCAAAGATATATTTGATTGGTTCCATCTTTGAAATTAACCAAGTGGTGTGGTATAACATGTATTGTCTAAGCCGATGAGCAACCCAGGCTAATGCATAACACGTTTTCTCTGACATCGAATAATTAGCCTCATAATTTATGAACATTTTACTTAAATCGTATATTGCTTGTTCTTTCCTTTCAGAGGTGTCATGTTGACCAAGTACGCAACCCATGAATTTTTCTGTCACTGTAAGATACAAAATGAGTGGACGCCCTGGAGTTGGAGGAACAAGTATAGGCGGATTTTGCAAGTATTGCTTGATCTTCTCAAAAGAAATTTGACAATCATCATTCCATCCTTTTGTATCACTTTTGCGGAGAAGTTTAAAGATAGGTTCACAAGTTGTAGTGAGCTGTGAGATGAACCGGGCTATGTAATTTAATCTCTCCAAGAAACCTCTCACTTCCTTTTGAGTTTGACGTGGCGGCATATCGATGATGGCTCGAACCTTGTCAGGGTCAACTTTTACTCCTTCCTTACTCACGATAAAATCAAGTAGTTTCCCTAAAGATGCTGTGAATGTACACTTTGTCGGGTTAAGCTTTAAACGGAACTTTCTCAACCGTTCAAATAATTTTCGCAGAGTGACCGTATGGTCTTCCCCTTGATGAGATTTGGCAATCATATCATCAACGCACGCTTCAATTTCTTTATGTATCATATCATGAAACAGTGTTACAATTGCCCGTTGGTAAGTCGCCCCTGCATTCTTCAGACCAAATGGCATAACCTTATAACAAAATGTACCCACAAAGTTATAAAAGCCACCCTTTCACGGTCTTCAAGAGCCATTTTGATTTGGTTATACCCCGAAAAACCATCTATGAAAGAGAAAGTTGAATGTCCTGCAGTGTTATCTACTAAGACATCGATATGGGGTAATGGAAAATTATCCTTAGGGCTTGCCCAATTTAAGTCTCTATAATCGACGCACACCCTTACTTTCCCATTTTTCTTCAGCATTGGGACTATGTTAGCAATCCATTCAGGGTATTTTACTACTTATAAAAAACCAGCATCTACTTGCTTTTTAACTTCTTCTTTGATATGTACCAGTATGTCTGGTTTCATTTTCCGTAACTTTTATCACACTGGTTTACTTTCGGGCATAAGTGACAAATAATGAATCACGATATCAGTGTCTAGACTTGGTATATCTTGGTAAGATCATGCAAAGATGTCAATATACTCTTTGAGTAAGTCAATTAATTCTCGGCGGCTTTGGTTTGTCATATAAGTGCCGATTTGTACCTCTTTCATCTCTCCCTCCAATCCTAAATTTATCACATCCATTAATTTTTGATATGATTGAGTTATTTTTTCATCCTCCTCTACCACTCTTAACATTTCCGGAGATGGTTCAAAATTATCCTCGTCAATTTCATCTGACTCTACGCTAAGAATGAGATTGTCAAAGTTATTGCTTATGCTCTTGTTTACAAAATCACCGTTCTCGAACCTGAATCGGATTATTGGATGAAAAGAAGGCGAGAAAAAAAAAATAAATAAATAATGCATGAGTATGAACAACATTTCAGAAATGGAAAAAGTAGACATAAAAGGAAGAACAAAAAGAACTGGAATTATATTTATCATTAGCAAAAGGAGACGAAACAAGTTTTTAGATTTTCATTCAAAGAGATGACATGAAATAGACGAGAACGTATGCCCATAACAATGAAATTTCTAAGGCATTGGGTAGAATCATTAGAATTTATGCAGGAACACATTACTCTTGAAAATTCTCGAGAAGCACTGGTAGCTCGGTGACGTCTCAATTGTTAAGCTCATGATCTGAATCGTATCGAGAAATCAAGTTCTCTGTACTTGCACTTGATGATTTTCCCAAGATTGCGGATATTGAAAGCTCGGCGATATCATCTTCAAGGTTGTACTGCTCTACTATAACCGGTTCTTCGAATGAAATTTCCTCACTTCTAAAGGATTTAGAAATATGGGGTATAATCACCATTTCCATATTGAATTCCCTATTTTCGAGCCTAGCAATCCTCTTTTCTTTCTTTTGAGCTTCCACTCTCCTTCTATCAGCCTTGGCCGGTCTATACCAAGCCCAAACCTTTGTTCATTCTTGTCCCACTCGATTAACTTATTTATGCCTTAATACTTACCCCCGAGTTCTTTGTTTGGCTTGTATCTCCCTTTTATCATCAACTTTGCCACCGTCTGAGATGCTTTTGATAGGCTTGATGTTGGAGTGAGTTTCCCACTAGCAACAAATGTAGTGTTCGCAATCTCAAATAATTGAAATGAGTACTCTCCAATGCTTCTTCTGCCGCCTCAACATACGACTTGGTAGCCGGCTTGGATACCAATAAATCTTCTTCCCCATATATACAAATGAGTTTATGATCCATTAAAAACTTCATCTTCTAATGTAATGAAGACGGTACTACCCCGACAGAGTGAATCCATGGTCGACCTAAAAGAAAACTGTATGCTAGATTTATGTCCATCACTTGAAAAACAATATTGAATAGGGATGACCCGATTCAAATTTGTATCTTTATGTCTCCGACTACTTCTCTTCGGGACAGTCGAATGCTCTTACTATCATCATGCTCGGTCGCATATATGTTGCGTCCACATGGAGCTTTGCTAGTGTGGGTCTTGGCATTACATTTAGAGACGGGCCATTATCAATCAATACTTTTACGACAACATAATCCCCATATTTCACAGATATATGTAGAGCTCTGGTGTGTCCGGTACCATCGGCAGGGATTTCATCATCCGTGAAAGTGATAAAATTTGGTGGGGTAATATTTTCCATAATTCCACTCAACTTCTCCACCATAACGTCATGACAGACATATGCTTGATTCAAAACCTTCAATAATGCTTGGCGATGTGGTTCAGAATTCACAAAGAGTGACAGTAAAGATATGCGAGCAGGTAAGCGATTAAGTTATTCTTTCTCCTTACCTCTTATTATATCTGGGTCTATCACTTGGCTACCGTGCATTTCTCCTTGGAATTCATGACCAATGTCGCCTTCTTTGGCCTTCCCTTTCCTTTGCCTTTCAAACTCATCGCTTTTATCCGTTTTTAAAACTTCTGGCATGTAGCATCTGCCACTCCTCGCCATCCTACCTACTCTTGAAATATTAGTTATGGGGAGATCAAGGTCAAACGAATTTAGCTCTTGAGTTTTGTCGTTACCGCTTGTAATGACCTCATATTCGTACGTCCATGGTACTGCTCTTGAATCTTTATAAGCAAACACCTCCGGTATTTTAATGGTGATAGGCATCAGAGCAAAAGATGTAATGGTGTGAGTTGAGAGGTTTTGGGATATAGGATGACATTTCAACATTAACTTCAGATGATTCTTTAGTTATCATGAGGACTAAAGAGTCATCTTCCTGGTATTCCATTTCTCCTTTATGACTTATTGTAAGTATCCTTGCATCCAACAACTTTTGCACTTCCATTTTAAAATCAGCAAATTCCTCAATTGTATGCCCCGTCACATTCTTATAAAACAAACAATCGAAGTCATGCATATGCTTCCTAGAAACGCCCTTATCCTCTGAGCGTGTTGGGTAGGTGTACCCTGCTATAGAAAGAAGATGGAAAAGTGTTTCCATTGACGTGCTCATATCTTCCACATCCCTCTTTCCATATGAAAAATATTCCTCAATTGCATTTACGGTAGGATTCCCATGATTTGGTAGAGGGTTGAAATTGATATCTGGATTCCCATTAGCCTTTTTGAAATTCAACCATCCAGCCTTGATCAGTGCCTGTACTTTACCTTTTAATGCTATGCAATTCTCAGTCGAGTGTCCCACTGACCCAGCATGATAATTATAGCAAGCAGTCGGATCATACCACCTTAGGTATGGTGGTTGTAGAAGTTCATAAGGAATTGGTACCAATTGATTATTCTGTATCAATTGAGGTAAGAGTTTTGTATATGACATGAGAATTGGATCATATTAGATAAAACGTTGATTATTTTTATTTCCCCTTAGAAGCTGATCAACCTGACCAATATTTTGCTGGTGAGTCGGTGGTCTAAAACAGGGTGTCAGGTTGTTTTGAAATGCTGATTGTTGAGAGTGATAATTGTATGGAATTTGTGAGGTATTTATCACATATGATGTCACAGATTTGGGCCCTTCACTATACTTTGGAAATCCCGGCCTCGAGTTTGCAGCTTGTGATGGGTACCCAAAATTGATCGTCTGTACATCCCCTTCTTTCCGCTTCAACGGCGGCCCCTTTTTTACGGATGATGTATCAGATACGACTTCCAAAATTCTTCCATTCTTTACTCCATATTCAATCCTTTCACCAATCACTATAATGTTAGAGAAGTTGTTTGAAGCATTTCCAATCATAGAATGGAGATCTCAAGGTGTTGATAAACATTGTAGCCATCTCCTTTTCTGACAAGGGGATGTACTTGAGAAGCTAATTCCCTTCACCTTTGCGCATATTCTTTAAAGTCTTCAGTAGGCTTTTTTTCCATCATTTGTAGATCCAGACGATCAGGAGCCATGTCTATATTGTACTTGTATTGTTTTAAGAAAGTACCCGCTAAATCTTTCCACCTCCGAATATGTTGGTTATCCACTTGGATATACCAGCGAGATGCAGCCCCTGTCAAGCTATCTTGAAAGAAATGAATTAGCAGCTTATCATTATTTGCACAAACAGTCATCTTTCTGCAGTACATAATAAGGTGGCTTCTCGGACATGTACTACCATCATGTTTTTCAAACTCAGGTAGTTTGAATTTGTGTGGGATGGTAACATTTGGGACCAAACATAATTGGGTGGCATCAATAGTACCATATACATCTGACCCTTCAATGGCGCGTAATTTTTCCTCTAAAAAGTCCAGCTTATCTTTTGACAGTGGGTCTTCACTTGGTTTAGTAACAGGCCTCTGCCCCTTTGGGTCATCAATATCGGGTATGATGATTGGCTCATTAGCGAGTTCGCCTTGTAGGGTGAAAGCTTGGTTGTGGCCAAGTGCCATTGTGGATGGGTTGTACCCACTTTTCCCAGTTTGCATCATTTCCTGGACACTTGGAAATGGATAGTGCTGGATATTTACTGGTGGTGAAGCATGATCAAAATGGTCGATCTGATGACGTTGATAGGTTGGAGTGAACCCATGAGGGTAAGGTGGAGTATCGTTTGGCAGTTGATTTTGTGATGATTGAGCCCCTTGCGGATTTTCAAGACAGGCTTTTTCCTTACTCGCGGCGAGGAGTTCCAGGACTCTTGCCATTTGCTTTTTCAGCTCCCTAATTTCTTCTTTTATTTCCTCTCGTGACTGTTCTCTTTTTTGCCCGTCCATAACCCTAACTTGAGCTTGCGTTCGATAAGGATGTCGGAGTTGACGGACTATCTTTGAAAAGTTTTCTTAATAAAAAAAATAAGACAATGAGATGGTAGATTTTGCTAATGAAGAAGAATAAATAATGACAATAATAATAATGAAAGTGAATTTATGCATGAGAAATGATATTCTGCAAAGTGAAAGTCTAAAAGTACTCAATTTCATTCAATTAGTAGATCCATCCACTACATTTGAGTATGTAGAAGTCAAACTACACTACTCCGCAATATGAGTTTATACAAAATGACCCAAATCTATGTTGATTTCTTCCAAGAACTTAGACAAGTTCTCCCCATTAGGATGGATGGGCAAAACACTTTTTTTCAAAAATGATGCTTGTTCTGCCAAATTGCCCGCTCTACAGCCACGCCTTTAAGCCATTCTATAGTTTGCCTTGATCATTGTCGAATCAATCGTGCTCTTGTTGCACTAATTGGTAATCATATCTCAGTGCATCGACATTAGCATCATTATTTCTTGCCAATTTCTCTACCACGTTCTGATACGCTCTAACTTGGTGCTCAAGACTTGCAATGACTTTCAATGGATCTTCACTATCATTTGGTGACTTAGTCTACCTAACTTTTTGGTTCTCGAAATCAACTTCTAAATTATCAACGATTCGTCGTGACGAGTCATATTATTTTTCTAACTCAATGATGTACGCATTCTTCTTTTTGACAGCCCTTTTAACCTCTTCTAAAACCTCTTGTACAAGTTTATTTTTTTCTTTCTAGCTTCATGATTCGATCCTCTTGTTCATAGATTACCACTCGTAAATTCTCATTGTCCTCTGCCATCCTTCTGATTTTGTTGTTCAGTTTGCGAGTGTTAGTTTCCAACTCTAAGTTTTTCCGCTTCAGGTATTCTTGATCCTCAATTTTGTTTCTCAAATCTCTGAGTTGTTTTCCTGCTTCGATCCTGTGCTAGCCAAACAAATTCGTCTTGATTGTTAGACGTCTATTTTCTTCCAAGAGAGCTAAATTATTTTGACGCTCCTCATATAACTCATCCCGCTCCTCATTTTTAATAATCTCCTGATAAGCTTATGGTAACTTGTATGATTGTAAATCCTTAACTGGTAAGGCAATAGTTACTTTTCCTCTGCTCTCAACCCACGTTTCACACTCCTTTGTGCAATTCATGTGATTCTTCTCATTTCACACTCTTCTCGTTGTTTTCCAAGTTCCAATTAGCTGCTGCAATTTTTGTTCAATATCTTGAGAATCATAATTGATCTCAACGTCCTTTAATACGTGTGTGGCAGGGATAAACTGTCTCATGTATAGTTGACGGATCACCACTAGCGGAGCATAACTAGTACAACCCCATGGTCCTGGGAGCGGGACCCATTGATAGTCACCACATTTGTAGATTATCGATGTCAACGTCATCCATTGAGCCTTTTAGATAACATCCTCATCTTTCAACTTTGATAGGTGTGAGAGTCACACCCCTTTTGTGGGAAATTGTGGATTCCAATTGGCCATTTCAAATTCTGCAACAGAGATTCTCGTCTTCATCCATGGACTTGAAAACTCAACTTGAGGACATTTGAAATCTGGTGGACATCTTACATGACTGAGAATCCAAATACATAAAAGAGATAGAGAGCCGATGAACTTCCCTTTTCCAAGCACTCATATGTGTTTTAAGGAATGAAAAGTCTCAACTAGAATTGAGATAACAGGGTTAACACCATGTTCAACTTGCAGGAATATTTTTATCACTTTATCATTCACATAACCTTGAATTTTTGAAAACATCACGGTGCCATATATACACAGAGCATATAGAGCCATACCCTTATCTTCATCTAAGACATTGGGCGAGATCTAAGAGGTAATCCAGCGGCACACACTCATTCCCCCTTTAACTTTCAACATTTTCTCAATCTCAGATGCATGGAAAGTATCCAAGAGCTTGGATAAAGCTCTCTTCAATGTGAGCCTTTTGTCATAATTATGAACTTTATCCATGCTTTGCAGCGAGACGTTCAGTAGGGCTTGATGTTTTTCAATTGTAGGAGTAAGATTAATTGTTCCAAAGGTGAAACATCTGTACAGAGGGTCCCAGAAATGAATTAAAGCCTTAAGAACCGGAGCATTGACTGTAATATACAGAAAATAAGCGACGTGACTATATTTGCCGACAAACAAATTTTTCTGCTCCGGTGAAAAATCCTCCCATATCTTCTTCAACCTCTCCAAGTTAGTGTCTGAGAATTCTATATTAGTGATTGGTGGTAGAAGAACGACATCCTCTTTTTCTTGACAATCTCCTTTTCGTTTCTGCGTTTTCTCTGACCATTGGGCTACTGTAACTTGATCTTCTATCACACTAGGAGTAGAGGTCATGGTCTCTAAAATATGAATGAATTGAATACTTCTCTACAATCCCTATTACGCAACATGATGCATGTATGCAAAAAGGAAAGACGAAGTCAGAAGTGAAATAAAGGGAAAGAAAAGAAATGTTTAAATATCGTAGGACATATATACATGAACAAAATTAATCAGATATCACAGTTAATCAAATATCATAGTTAAGCAGAATCTCTATTTCTATCAAACATTGATCATGAGATAGGCTTTAAAAATAAAATGCATGTGTGGTTGGGCTCTCAAATCTCTTAATAGGCTCTCAAGTTGTCCTCACTATTATCCGAACGGAGTAACAGGGCCCCCCAAACAGTATCCCGAAATGGTCGATCTGAGTGAGAACTTTCGTGAGCCTGCACGGAAACCGTAGTTTCACGAAGGCATTCCACTACTCATTCTCGTTAATCCTAAAGGGAAAGTCCGGGTATAGGGCTAGTATAAATGTGTAAAATTAGAAATTATGTAAAGAAACATACTTCGTAAAAAAAAGACTTATGTACAACTACAGGCATGAATTAGAAAAAAAATAATGAATCAAATAAACAAACAAAGAACCATACAAAAGGATACCATATGATAAAATTTTGGCTTGACTCTCTATTGATCTAAAGATAGTCAGACCAATTATTTTTCCCCAGTGGAGTCGCCAAGCTGTCGCAACGTGCATGCGACATGGAACGGCGATTGAAAAATCATTTTTTGAAAAAAAAAATTCAGAGTTGCCATCAATCATTTTAGGGCGTGATTGGTCACCCAAATTTAAAATCAAATATTTTGGTCTACGAAAATTTAGAGTTTGTTTGGGAGTCATTTGCGTGTGGGGAAGGTATTAGCACCATACACCGCCCATTGTGAAAATGGTTATCAAATTTAATCAAATACTATCCAAATTATTTTTTTTTAAATAATGTTATAGAAATTCAATTTTAAATGTTCCATTCGGTACATTTTACATCATAAAAATGAGTAAATAAATTACCTTCAATGGGTGATATAAAGACCATTGAAAAATTATTTTTTAATCAAAGTCTTATTGGAGTTACTCTCGGTATCCTAAAAATAACTCATCACCTCGGTAGTTCGAAAAATTTGGTATCCAAAAATTCTAAAGTCCGTCCTCGGATTTTTTTAGTGAAAACTAAATAAAGAATTTTACAAAATTTAAATCAAATTATTATGGTTTTAATTTACGAGCGTCAATTCTAATGATAAAAAAATAAAATAATAATCACATACAACCGTGACATATGACAATAATACATAAATAAATAAGAAGAGATAACAACTATAAATAAAAAAGAATAATGGAAAAGAATGTTAGAGAGATAAGCATGTATGATAAATTTTAAAAAAGAATGTGTAAGGTGAAAATAATGAAACAAGACGTGAAATAATTAAAAAATATATAAAAATAAATTAAAACAAACCACTAATATCTACTAAAAAAATAGAAAAATAAACAAACATAAAAAAATTAAAAAACAACAAAAAAATAAAAAAAATAAAATACAAAATTTTTTTTACAGTGGGTGACGTCATCCTTCGTCCTTTTTTTAAAAATTTTCATTTTTTTACTTGTATATATATATAATTGTTTAGTAAATAAATTAATAATAAATTTTTTTATGTGTAAAATAAATTAATCTATGAAAAAATGTTTAATTTCATAAATAATTAGCATGAGCATGCTTTCTTCTTTTTACTACATAGTCTATTAATTATCATTTTTTATTTTTTCACCCAATGCTAATCAAATAGCAAAAGAATTATCATGAATGCTAACTAATTTAAACAAGTGTCACTAAAAATAAATAAATAATTTTGTTTGGGATATAATATACCATTTTTTTATTTTGGACTACTTAGTTCACTAATTACCATTTTCATTTCTTCCTTTATTGCTAGGAATGATAATAGATGGTAACTAGTTTAAACAAATGTCACTAAAGAAATTCCATAAAACTTTCAAAATGAAATTTTTTTTGTTTGGGATATAAATATACCATTTTTTTTATTTTGGACCACTTAATTCACTAATTATCATTTTTCCTTTCTTACTTCAGTGCTAGGAATGATCATGGATGGTAACTAATTCAAACATGCGTCACAAAAATGATGGTCAAAAATTAAAAAGAATATAAAAGAAGATTTGTAAGAACATAAAAAAAAATCAAAGCTTAAATATTTGCATAATCTTGTATAGAGGTTTTACTCTCTATTTTATGTATTTTTATGTATGGAAAATTATCATAGGAGATCTTTTCATCAAATGTACACTTTCAACCCATTAAATGGTTGATTCACATTGAGTTAATTTTACACCCCTCAAAATTTTATCCTCATTCTCATTGATTGAGTTAATGACAAAAAAAATTTCATCATCAAACTTGTAGAGAGATAAAGAATATATGAAAATAAAATTTAAGATTAAAAGTAGGAGAAATGATAAAGAATGAGCAAACATACCTATATATGAAATAAAATTTAAGATTAAAAGTAGGAGAAATGATAAAGAAAGCAAACAAACCTATATATGGAAAATGAAACAAAGAAATATCAAATACATGAGTATGAAGAAGAGAGATGATTAATTAGAATGAACAAAATATATTGTAAAGTAAAATGTAAGATATTTGAACTACCTTAATGGAAAAAAATGAGAAGATGAAAGATGAATAGAAATGAAAACTCTCATTCTTTCTCTTTTTCAATATTTTCTCAAAACCCCTCTTTCTCTCTCTAAAATCTCTTCTC
This sequence comes from Datisca glomerata, assembly GCA_003255025.1. NCBI lineage: Eukaryota > Viridiplantae > Streptophyta > Magnoliopsida > Cucurbitales > Datiscaceae > Datisca > Datisca glomerata. The sequence goes on from QANY01006295.1 coordinate 571,275, forward strand.
TTCCTCACTCTCCCAAATCTCCCATTTCAAGCGAAGATCTCCCCTCTATTTATGGGCAAACTTAAGGTTTTACTTTTTTAATTTTAGGCTTTTTGTTCATTTTTTTATTTTTAGTCCTTGGACAAATTTTCTTATTTTTTAGACATTTGGCTATTTTTCAAATCATACACATAGTCTTAAACTAGTATATGAACAAAAACATAAAATTTGTATTTTCAAAGTATTGGAGCGGACAAAATACGATATCTACAATAAATATATGACAAAAGAAAAGTGAAGTATAGGCAGCTAACCGCTGGATGAAGAGTTGAAGCTGCTGAAGATGTTAGTTGAGACGTTTGTCTATGGCTTTGCCTCTGATACCATGAAGAAGCATTGATTACAACAATAGTAATGGAGTACTGAAAATAGAGGAAAGAAGAAGATAATTGAGAGATAAAGCTCTCCGAATACTTCTCATTTTTTTAGGAGTGTGCAGACATCTTGAAATTACCGTCCTATCTCGAGAAATTGTCCCGAATCGAGCATGACAAGACGAGATATTTTACTCTTAACGGGACGGGATGAGACAAATTTTTTTGTCCTGCGGGGGATTGGACGGGACACTAGACAACTTTCAAAAAACTGACTTGTCCCGTACTGTCCCTATATCCTTATAAATAACCTATAATTTTCTATTTTTTTTAATTTTGAACCATTTTTTACTTTTAACCCTTAAAATTTTGAACCGAAATACATGTTTCATCCCGACCCAAACCATGAGCCGTCCCACTTGGTTTTCGTCCTCACCATGGGACGGGACAAGACTTAAAAAAACTTGTCCTATCTCGACTGAGATGGGATAAAAAATCTCCAAACCCATCATATTCCGTCCTGTACGCATCCCTATATTTTTCAACGAAGAATATTAGTGTAAATAAGAAAGAATTTTTCCCACCTATAGCAACTAACTCAACAGAAACAAAACAACTAAATAACCGTGCGTTTTGTTTAAAATCACTATTAGTATAAAAAATTGATGCATTGATTATTTGTAACATTGACAACTCCAAACAGAATAGATCAAGTCAAGTTTCAGTTTTAGTCTATCTAGTCTTAAGTGTATGGTTTGATCGTTTATGCCGAAAGAATTCATTGATAGAAGAAGACTAATGATCCGAAGCATGTGATAAGCACAAAATATTTTAAGTAAACTTTTAAATTTTAATAGTGAACATCTTCTTGATTCACACAATTATTTTTTTCCTAAATTCTAGGTTTCTTTATTTTAAAATTCAAAGAAACTCTTATAAGATAATTTCCTATCTCTAATGAGATCTTTTGACTTAACTTACTCACAAAGTCTTTCCTAGCCAAATGTTTACGCATTGTCTCTTAGGAAAGTAAATATAGAGAGAAAAATAGTGTTTTGAGTGCTTTTCTAATTTACCCTATTTTTATTTTGAATTTTCTCTATTTATTTTATAAAATACTTTCAAGCTTCAAGTTTAACTCTCTTGATTTATACGTTTAGTTTCATTGCTATATTAGATTTGTTCGTAATGTTTTTTAAACATTAAACGGTTTTGTGAGTTTTTTTTTAAAACGCGCACATAATTTTTTGTTCATACTCAATGTGAGTCTTGTGTCTTGGAGAAAGTACAAGTTTGACGAGATGATGACGATTGTTGTGCCTTGGGATGGAGTCCATGAAGATGAGATCGAGATCTCTTATGCCTCGCGTCTAGATCGATATTGATGAGCGTGGTGATTGTTTGTGTCTTGAAGATGATTCAAGATTGACGAGCGTGTATCCCTGAGAAGCCAAAACATTGATACTAGGAGTCAACAAGTGCGGTAAAACGATTAGAGTTACTTGATCAGTTTGTAAGTCCGGTCTTTGTACTCGTTTAAATTCTTAGTGAATTGTTTGTTGGACGATGTCCCATGATGTTTTCCTGGCTTAGTGTTTTCCACGTAAAATTCTTACTTGTCTATCTCTCTCTCTGCCTCTATAGCTTTAAACTGTTGTTGGTATGATAAATGATTGATCTGATTTGATATGATACTTTTTGTAATGCTAAATTGATCTTATTAAAATTTAGATTTTTAGATATCAAATATCCAATCTCTCTATGTTGTTTGGAGTTCGCATATAGGCTTTTTTTACCATTAATATCCAAACAAGAATTCTATTACAGATTAAGTCATTGACTAAATTTTAAACGACTACGTGATGCGTCAATTATTTATATGCTAATACTTGTGACTTATTAAAATAATTTGACAACTTAATCAATTAAGACACTTTCTCAAATATATTTTATACAACTTTAAACGAGTACATACCAAAGAAACAAACTAATTTCACTTTCTCACTAACTTTCTGACTTTTATATGTATTTATCAAACGTGATAATCCTATCAAATTCCAAAATTCAACTTTCTCAACCATTTAATGTATGTGTGTGTATATATATAATTTCTGTGTGAATTTATATTTCTGATTAAAAGATTGCTAACATTAGGATGGAGATGTGGACTAGGTACAAGAAAAAAGAAGAAGGCGTGAAAATACATGCAAACACAGGGAAAAAAAGAAATTGGCATTAGTTTGTAAAAATGTAAAAAAAGGGGTCCAATTGGAACAAGAATTGTAAGGTAAGAAGTACGTAGAAAAGAATAAAAACATGACCCGCTGACAACCCTTTGATAAAAATTAAGAAAAATTAATTGAAAATGTGGCAATTAATTCTTCCTAAGCAGATTCTGTCTGTGCAAGTTTATTTCTGAGAAGATGAATGAAGCCATGACTCTAGCCCCAGACCATTGAACTCCTTGGAACATGAATATACAGATATACCCTTTGGGAATTGAGTTTTAATTCAAAGCAGGAAAGCAAAAAGTGCTTGGAATATGGATTTTCGACTCCCAAACTTCTGAGAACTACTACCCTTACTTTTCATTGACAGCCCTTGCATTCTATCCTCTTTCCTTCCCTGAACAAGTCAATAAAAAAGACTACTTTTAATACTGTTTTTTGCCGTGCCCGTGGAAGCGCTTCTTCTAGAATCACATAAAAAAGTGCTACTTCTAAGTAGTACTTGTTAACAATTTCAAAATTCTTTTAGGAATATGAATGAAGCATTTCTTAAGAAGCATTTGATCAGATGCTTCTTAAGGAAGTTCTTTTGTTTGGATAAAAACGATTACAGAAAAGAACGCATTAGCATCTTTGAGAGGATTGTGAAAGGGAATTACAACCACAGTCTTAATGTTACCTGAATAGCATCTTTGAGAGGACCCCAGCATTCCAATCTGTTGTACTTTTGAGAACTTGAATGAAAATATACACGAACCAATGAATCTAGTAGCTCAGGATATTCTCTAAATAGTAATGAATCTCCATGCAGTACTGACTTGAGTACCTGGCTTTCAACCACACAAAGAGTTTTAGCCGTCTATCATTTTTGCAGCCTCCTTTCAAAACACTGTGAGTGTGTTTGTTAGAGACTTGAGAGAGAGAGAGAGAGAGAGAGAGAGAGAGAGAGAGAGATTGAGTTCTAATAAACATACCAGAGGCAATTCTTTGGAGAAGATATGGTATCTAAACTCAGCAGTGAGGTCTAGCAATGAATTAGGACCACTGACATAGCAATGTACATGAAGACACATTTCACCCTTTACTTTCTTCCACTCAGCAACCACATCATCCTTATTATACCAACCCCTTAGCTGTAAATATCAAGTTATCATCATAAAGGTTCCACATAACACCAAACATGAAGTAGACATTAATTTTATCCAAGTAGAAGGCAGACCTGATCAAGGTTAATGACATTGGAGATAGTTAAGGTCAAATTAGCTGTGAAATCACAATGTGAGAGGATATAAGCTCTTGGGATGATGCCTGCATACTTATTCATCTCTCCCATGAATATAACTTTTAGCTTCGATGCTTCAAAACTCGCCGGAGGACCCAATAACCTAACAGCCTACCAACCATAAAAGCAGGAGTTATGCATATGTTCAATCAGAAAACAGGAATTAAACTCGACCAATCAGTACCCATTAACGAGCACATGATTTCTCTTTTTCCTCCTTACCTGCTATACTTGTCTGAATTTTCTTAACTTAGAATCTTATAGTAGGTTAAAAATCTAAGAATCTATACGAAATATTAGTTCTTTTAGATATTATTTAATGGTGTATATGGTCTATATAAGGTTCCCGTAAGAATTGTTCCATATCGTGTCGAAAGATCAGCTCAAATTTTCTAGAAGATAAAAGAAACTCCGGCCATCGTTGAGATTAATTGGATTTGAGATGCCATATGCAGCAAGTAGTGATATTAAGACAGTAAAAACATTAACTTGCTGAAAGAAAAAGGCATTTTTTCATATAATATATTCCAGACTGGCTGAAATTGATCACTTTGCTATACCTAGCCAGCACATATGGAACTACATAAACTATACCCAACATTATGGATGTAAACATTTTCAAATCTAGAACCCCTATTCTTCTACTTCCTTTTATTTAAAAAGGACAACTTATTCCATGGAAGCAGAGGAAACTTGAATTCTGTCTGTGCAGTTAATGTGTCATAATTCTAAGTTGGATTAATCGTGTCTGCTGGATATTAACACAAACATTTGGTCTGCTTAAAAGAGCAAAACATCAACAACCATGTCATGGAGAAACGGACAAAGATAAATTGCACCAACATCCCTGCATTAAACCTTAAGTACTAGCACACCCACTCTAATTTCAATAATTACACGCATCTCCCTTGCTGAAGGGTCGACGTCGACGCCGTCAGTGTGTTAGAGAGAAAGGTAAAAAATGTCATCTTTTTCAGATCTCACATTATTCTCTCATTAATTTCAAAGATGCAGCCTTGGAATTTGCTTTGACACCTATATATGCCCTCTGTTCTCCTTTTTTGTCAACGGGAAGGAGAATTACACTGATTGGGAATTGAATATCAGACCTAGAGGTTGGAAGCATCAATTATGATCATTGGGTTACGAGGTCCTGGTCTACAAACACCATTTGTTCTTGAGGAAAACAAATAGAAGGGTTTTTCGGGAAGGAAATTGACTAGTTATATCAAGTTACATCCCTTCCATTACGGTTCAAGTTATATATTGATTACAATGAAACTAGAGGAGGTGTACGTGTAAGTTTAAAACTAGAGGATGCGTCTGTGTAACTAAAACATAAAGCAGAAAAGTTTGTGTAATTTATCCAGCTAAGAAAAATTTGGATATATACAACGTTTGGCCAGGATCAAAACAAAACCCCAGCGCATAAACCAATTTTCCACAGCAATAAACTTCCAATTTCAAAATTTTAACCAAACCCTTTAATGAAATCTATCTGTTGTCGAATTGCAGCATAAAAACTAAAGTTCTTCCACAGAACAAGTATCCAACAATGTCATTATACACAGAAGCAAAGCAGGTTGAAAATTATGGGGTGTAAAGAAAAAAGAAAGATACCTCAGAAACAAGGGTATTGTAAGAAGCTCGAGAATCACCAAAAGAAAGCACAACAGGCATGCTTCTGTTCAGAGACTTGAAATGGGTATTGTTTGGTAAAGGTGAAAAAGAATAACGAGCACAATGGCAAGCCATGGAATGTACATAACAACACAGTCTTTAATCTTTATCTTCTTCTTCATTTTTCAGAGCCAACCATTGTTTTCACTCAGATTCACCATCAGAGAGAAAGAGAAGACAGATGTGGAGAATTGGAATTCATAGTTTCTTTCGTGTGGACTGTGGTTCACATTTGACAGACCCCACTTTCCGAAAATCTTTGTCAAATCATCGACCTCCACACATTGTTGTGCTTTTGTGAAATTCGAATATAGAAGTGTGAGAGTCATGATTGGTGGAGGATTAGCATTCTGACACGTCATCATCACTGCTTGAATTTTTTATATCTTTTGGATAACGTGATGACGTGGTTGGAATTCGGTCTATGACTACCTGCCGTTTTGTAAGTAATTAACTACTGTATATTGATTTAGTTTGTGAATGTAAAATTTAGATTGTCTGAAGTTCCAGGTGTTTAGCAGCCTAATCTGGGCGGGCGGTTCAAATTAGCCTAAATGGAAAAATATAAAAAGTTCTTATTTTATGTTAAGCTTTCTTTGATTCGCGTTATCCATATTTATAATCTAATTATAATCATTTTATAATTGAATTGTTATATTCGTTTAAAATAATTTATAAATAAGACTACAAGTCTAATTTACATGTAATCTTAGTTTGTAATTTTTTTTGAGCCAATTGAATTGTAACAAAAAATGAAAACAATCTTTATTTACAATTCAATTGCAATTCTACTAACAAACAAAATTACTTTACTATGCAAAATAAAATAAAAGTCATTTCTTTCTCAGTCTCTTATCATTTTATGAATTTAATTAAAATTATTTTTATTAAAGTTAATTTAACATTAATAATTTATCTTTTAAATATTAAAAAAATAATTAAAATTAATGTTAAAATTTCCGATGAAAATATTTTTTCATTATATCTCTTATTTTATTAATTTAAATAAAATTGATTTTTAAAAAATTTAGTCCAGTATTATTAATGTATTTAGATATCAATAAAAATAAAACCTAATGTTAAAATTGCACGTCAAAATATTTTTTAAATAATATATAACCAAAAACGCATTTAAGTAACTTTTTGTTATCGATACAAATTCACAAAAAATGCTAGCATATACCAAACATAACAATAACAAATTATCACTCATCATTTCATAGATTACCATACACAACCAAATACGACAATCATATTTTACACGCAATTGAATTATCTGCAATTTAATTACGATAGTTATTCTAGATTGTGCGAATCACACTGCTTCTAAGATAAATCAAGACTAATTAAATAGATAAAACAATTCAAATATGCGAATTATCCCTTTGCCAGTTATTAACATCAGCGGATGAGTTGTCTTTGTGAAACTTGTACTCAGAGGCGGATCTAAAAATTTTATTCTCGAGACACTTATAGTATAATAAAAAATTTACAACGGTAAGAAAAAATATATTATAATAATATGTATTATTTTATAAGAAATGTAAATGGTAAATTTTATTTCATCAACTCGTTTTTGAAGTATAAAATTTCACGAGAAATGTAATAAAGAAAATTTAAGTAAAAGGAGTAATTGTAAAATCTATAAATAATTCATTAAATAAATAAAACGTATAATAATGGACAACCGTTGTTGTTTCTGGGAGATTTTGGATCAAAGGACGTGAGTACCATACTAAGGTCTATTCTCATAAAATGACGTTAGTGGAATTTTTTATGGGAGAATATGAAGCCTTATTCCTTGAGATTTTCCTTTTGTGCCATGCAACTTGGTGACTAATTTGATGGTGATCTCCTTGTTGCCCCTCTAAAGTTTAGTTAATGAAGTAGAAGTAAGTGGAATGAAAGTAAAAGTGTTTTAAAGGACGTAGCTGCATACCATGCACCATGCCATCACTTCAATTTATAGCGTGAGTTTGTTGGTTGGGGCTAGTTGGCCGATGTACAACTTGTTCTTAGCCCTCTAATAATTTTTGCATCAATAAGCTCCTCCAATGGGGCGTTGTTCAAGAACTATCTCGGACCCTAGCTTCAGCTCATTAGTGAGCTAGGGGTACGAATTGGTGGAGGCTTGACGTCATTGATCAGTCTAACCTGTTCTTGTACTTTGGCACAGAGGTTTCAAGCTCAACTATTGGCCCCTTAGCATTAAATGCTCTGCCGACAGTCAAGCTAATTAGCTCCTCGTTCCAAGTGTCTTGTACGGCATTATTCGCGTTGTTTAATGATTGGTTAATTAATGGTGCCAATGACATACACGATAAAGCACATGTTGTCTCAGCTCTCATTCCTCTTAGGGCGACACTTGGTCTTAGACATTCTCACACTCACGCTTTAGTTTTGGTAGTCCTCTGATACAAAGGAAGCCTCTATGTCACTATGTCAAATTTCTCTGTGCGGGAATCTTAAGACCTTTTAGCTATGTCCTATGGCTTCTAGCCTCGGTGCATTCATGCCGAGGTTTCTCACTTCTAGCCTCAGCATACTCATGCTGAGGTGTGGCATATGGCCTTGGCATGAAAATCATGCATTGATTATCTATGTGGATGACATTGTTACTAGTAACGAAGCTGATGAAGTTAAAACCTTCAAAGAATACTTGACAAGTAGTTTTAGATCAAAGATTTAGGGAAGTTGAAGTTTTCTGGGTTTTGAGGTTGCTAGATCTAATAAAGGGATATATTTGTCACAAAAAGTATATCTTAGATCTTCTCAATGAAATATATATGTTTAGATGTAAACCAAGAGATACTCCAATCGATCAAAACATAACATTGGAGCTAGTGTTGAGAGTATTGTGGTTGACAAAAGGAGGTAACAAAGATTGGTTGGCAAACTAATATATCTATCACATACTTGACCTTATATTTCTTTTACTATGAGTGTGGTTAGTCAGTTATATGCACTTTCCTTGTGAAACCCATATGGAGGCATTTTTGGAAATTCTACGATTCGAAAGGAACACCTGAGAAGGGCTTACTTTTCTCGAAGAACCATCATCTTCAACTAGAAGCTTACATTGATGTTGATTGGGCGAGATCAATAAAAGAAAGAATATCAACTTTCAGATACTATACATTTTTTGGAGAAATCTAGTCACTTAGAGAAGTAAGAAACAATCGTAGTGGCTAGATCTAGGGCTGAGTTAGAGCTATGGCTGAAGGAGTATGCGAGTTGTTATGGTTAAATAATAAATGAACTACAAGTTATTGAGATAGAAAAACTAAAGCTCTAATGTGATGATAAAGCTATTTTAATATTGAACATAATCCTGTTCAGAATGATAGAACAAAGCATGTTGAAATTGACAGACATTTCATCAATTAGAAGATCGAAAGTGGTCAGATTTTTTGTATTCCATTTGTCACTAGTGAAAAACAATTAGCTGATGTTCTTATCAAAGGGTTTCCTAACCTATGTTTCTTTCGTGTGTTAGCGAGCTGTGAATGATAGGTATATACAAGGGGTGAAAATTTCTTTATCGAGCCGATCAAACTAAACTGAACAAAATATGACCGGTTCAGTCAGTTCTTTAATGGACTTCAGTTTGGTTAGGCTAGGTAGAACTAAAGAACCAAAGTTTCAGCTCAGTTAAAATTTTTTACAGTTTTCAAACTAAACCAAAACTTTAATTTCAAATATTTTTTTTAATTTTTTATTACGTAATTTCATATAAAACCTAACCTAACCAAACCAAACTAAGATTTTATTTATTTATTTATTAATTTTCATTTAAAATTTTTTGAAAAAGTTTTTTTTTATTACTAAGGCCGAATAGAAGAACTGAAACTGAACCTAACAAAAAATTGCAGTTCTATTTGGTTCACTATTGATAAACTTTTGATTTGATTTTTTTATAAAAAAAATCAAACCGAACCGAACGGTGAACACCTTTAATATATACGAGCCATCTTGAGGGGGGAGTATTCAAGAATCTTCAATATTAATTTTGAAGATTTGATGCTTAATGAGGAAAATCTTCCCTGATAAGGAAGATCTGTTGTAATTATTATTTCTTTCGTTTGTTAGTCTACTTCCTTGTATATAGCCCTAGAAATAAGCTAGTGTAGAATGTTGAAGATTTTTGTATTTTTTCTTGTTACTCTCTTTGTAACCAAATCTATAAATCTGGAATTCTTCCTTCAACTAAGTATGAATGAAATTAAGAGGATTCTGCAGAGTTATTCTTTTAGTTTTTCAATTTAATATTTGTCAAAACGTGGATGAAGAGAGTAAGGAAGAGAATGCCATGTTATGTGTCCTTAACACATCTCAAAACCACCAAAGGTTGTCAAAAAAAAAATATATATATATATATATATATTTCTCTGTATTATTTGTCAATTTAAAGAGGGGGTATTAAGATGCAAGACGGTGAGCAAATAGGCAACAACAATATCAATAACCAGCCATAATAGGTGGTGAATAATTTAATTATGCAGAAATTGAACTAGAAACAATAAATGAATAGTATTGTCCCCACCAGGTTTGACTTTGATACCAAAAGACGTAGAATCAACAATAATTTAAAGAGAGGGTATTAAGATACAAGAAGATAAACAGTAAAAACTGTATTAACAAACAGTAATGAAAAAGTTGGATTGAGGTGTAAGATTTAAAACTTACACAAATAGTTTATTGGAAATGATTAATTAGTGCTTCCACTCACTAATTAATGCTGAAGGAAAAGAAGAAGAAGAAAGATTTACAGAATGTGGAGAAGAAGAAAGCTTTGTTTCACAAAACATGTTTTAGCTCTCAAATAGTTAAGAGTTGTAAAACGAGTTCTATCCTACAGATGGGAGAGGGCTACATATTTATAGCCAAGGAAACTGGAGTTCACTGGGAACTCATCACTTGCCTGAACTATTATATTCTACTTGACAAAAGTAAAAATATTTTACTTTTGTCTACTTTTGACTAAAAATAGTAAAAAATATAAATAGTTGCCTAATTAGTAACAATTAGTACAATGATTATAAAATGACAAATCACAATGAATCGTGATAGTTGACATATTGATCTTTGTGCTCTTACAATTGTTGTATTACTGGTGGAGATATTGTTATCCTTGATATTTGTTACCTTGGATGGGGAAGTCATTGTTATTTCTTGTCCTTGAAGAATATTATGGCATTTACATTATGCTATGGTATCATAATATTTCTTCAAAATTTTCTTATCTATTTTTGCTTATCTTTGACGATGACTATCTGCTGGAATGTCATCAAGGTATTTCATCAGGTTTATTGATCCTTTTGATGTTGACACTTTGTTAAAGGCAAGTTATTTTTTTTATTCACCATTACTGAGACTGGCATTATCAAGTGGGTCCTCCAATTGTTGAAGGGTAGTGTCTCTGGATGATTGGCCTTTTTGGATTTTTGGTTTATTGGGTGGTTTGACTCTTCTTTAGAATCAGCATTGTCTTGAATAAGGAGAAGCAATATTTGCACCAACTAGTGCTTTAATTTGGATTTTGGTTTTATGGATTTTCATCTACCATTCGAAGTGGGTTTGGATTTAAGTTTGGGTGGATTTCGACTGAATGGTCTGTAGATCTAGGTCAATGGGCTCATTTATTTTTAATGGAGCTTGAGTATAAAGATTTTTTGTCAATCTGAATTGTGGATGGTGGTCGGCAAAATCATAATTAATGGAGGCCATGATTTTTAAGGTATCAAACTTGTCCCACTATTTAACGAGATATTGTCTGGTTAAGTTTCCATCTTCAATTGAGTATTGTCATTTTAAAATGCAGGATCTTTTAAATGAATAAATAAGGACTTAATATGAAAGAGATATTTACTATGGATTTTTCTGAAGTATTGTGATGATTTTTTGGTGATTGGTTGATTGAATGATTTAATATTAAAAATTTGAGGAATTGGGCCAAATTGGTTGACCAAGGATGATTGAAAATTGGGTCTGATGGACCAAAGTATTGTTGATCGGGCTTGGTCAGGAGTAGAAGACTCCTTATTGATTTGGGCCGTAAAGGCCAATTGTTGAATCGATGATTCTTCTATTATTGTACCATTCATCATTTTTACATGATGTCTGAAAGTGATACTAATTCTTTTAGTTAGGGACTCTACTGCATGCCTATGACCTTTTTGAAATCCATCATACATAACAAAGAAAGTACCTTATACTATTAAAAATTACTTTATTGTTTTATTTGGAAATTCAATTTTAAATATTGCTTGTCTCAAAATGTTCACAGTTAAAATTTTTTGTTATCATAAAAGATTTCATTATCTTTGTGAAAAACTATTTTTTCACATTTTTCATACTATTGAATCAAGGCTGCATTGAAATTATGCCCCAGTCCAACTTCTTCAAAAATTTAATCCAATTCATTAATCCAGTCATTTCTTGGATATTCAAATCCATTATGGCCATAGCCAATGGATGAGGATTTTGAACAAAAGGCGGCTTTCCTGCCATTGAGCTTCTTGATTCTGAAAGAATTTTGATTAAGTATTCTATGTTCTACCTTTTCATATTCTAGGATGTCAAATTCCTTCATTGCAAAATCTTGGAATGATTCCCTACAAAATATTATAAGGAAGGGAGTCAGACATTTGATCATTAATATATTAAATATTGAAATCAAAATTGTTAAGAATGGGTATAACTTTGTTTAGAATTAATTTCAAAACATATTTCGTAGATTTATTAATCAAAACAAATTGTATGATTTGATCAATTATTCTAATAATGAAATAAAACTCAAATCCTGGAGATTTAATTTTAGATTGAAACAATTTCATTTCTTTTGCAAAGATAACTAAACCAATTTTCTTTATTATCATGACAAACAATTTAAAGTGTTCCCAATATTGTTTAACATATTGGCTAATGCAGTCAATTAAGAAATTAGTAAGTTGATTAAAGAGTTTAATCATTATATTCTGAAATTTACTCGGAGCAAATCTAAGATCAAATGACATTATTTTTCATTTATAGTGATCAAATATAATCTCGTATTTCTTAGTGTTATTTATCTGGATTTGCCGACATTCAGATTTTATGCTAAACTTAGAGGATACATCATCATTTCTAAGTCTCTTGATTAAATCTCTTATGTTTGATATTAAATATTTTATACATCCCAAAATTTTTTTAAGGGGCTTACAATTAATTACTAAACAAAGAACTTGATTTTGAAAAACATGCTCTTCAATTTTGTCTTGTAGAAAATATAATTGTTTTCTCTTACAAGAAATTAAGTTTATGGATTTAAAAATAGAATTTTGTTTCAAAGTCTTCACTTTCTCATTGCGAGGAAAAGAAAGAAATCTGAATTTTATGGGCTCATCCAAGGGATAAGTAATTATCCTATCATACTCTGTGGTAAAAGGATACAACAGATAAATGAATGATAAATCTAAAATAATTTTTTCAGTCATATTTTTTACTAAGACAAATGATGTTTTGAAACATACATTGTCTTAGCAAATATAGACTGTAGATATTTCATAATTGATATGCATACGAGTACCGTTGGCAGATTACCAAGATTCTTTTGTCTACTTGAAGTATTTGGTTGGAACTAGTCTTTCTTGCATACAATTCAAATCTGATCCTAAGTCAACAAGAGTCATTGTTATGAAATCAAAATCTTGAATAATTATCCTAACCATTATATGCCATTTTTTTATTTTGATGTGATTAAGAATTTGGATGAAATTTTTATCGTCTTGACAGTTAATAGGTTCTTCAACCTCATTATCAGAAACTAATAATTTACTCGGTTCACTAATTCTTGTTTATTAATTAGATTTTCTATTTTAAAAAGGTTTAATTCTTCCTTTATTTCTGTATAAAAAAATTTTAGTTCTTTTATTTCTGTTTTAATATTTTTAATTTATTTTTGAAGTTCCTGTAAGGTAACATCTTTTTCTTTCCCTTTTACCCTATTGAATTTTTCAAGGGTTTGCGAAATACTTGCACTAATATTATTCGACTTAGTATTTTCTTTTTTTAGATTACATTTTTAAGTCTTTCAAGGTATTTTTATTTTAATTCTAGATTTTCAATTTTGCTAATTGAATCTAACAAGAGGGTTTCTTGTTCTTCATTTTTATTTAAGACATTAATTTTTTGACAACAACTATCCTCACACCTCATAGTGATATTAGGAGAATCACTGTCAGAACTTGAGAATTTAGTTTCAGAGGATTCTGGGGTTCATATTCTCCTAAATCTTCACTATTACTTTCATAATAATCTATTATTTCTAAGAAGCGGTAATAGAAGGTAAACTGTATTGCTCATAAAAATTACTTAACTCATATTTAGTTGTTTTACTTTCTTTTTTGATTTGTTTGTTGATTTTCATGCCAACATACATTTTTAATCCTTCCTTTTTGTATTATAGTAATTATTGGTTCATAGGTTAGACTATCATAATCTATATTACTTAGGTCATTACTAAGGACTGTTCTTATTTTGTGTTCAAATAGATTGGGTAATCCATTAATAATTTTTTCTTTCCAAAAAAGTTTATTACTATCATCCATTGACATAACTCTGAATAAAAATATATTTTTATACCAATCAAAATCACTTAAAGCTGGGCACCACGTAAAAATGATGAATGGTACAATAATAGAAGAATCATCGATTCAACAATTGGCTCTTAAGGCTCAAATCAATAAGGAGTCTTCTACTTCTGACCAAACCCAATCAACAATACTTGAGTACAACAGACCGAATCTTCAATCATCTTTGGTCAACCAATTCGACCCAATTCCTCAACATTTTAATACCAAATCATTCAATCAACCAATCACTAAAAAATCATCCCAATACTTCCGAAAAATCCCTAGTGAAAATTTCTTTCATATTGAGCCTTTATTTATTCATTTAAAAGATCCTGCTGAAATATAAAAATCTTACTTCTTTCTAAATTTTCATTTTGTCCCTAACCATAGAGACAAAAATCTTAGTTTCTACAAAGTCGTTCTCTTAGAAAGAAAATCCGTTAATATTAGCCCAATAAAGAATTCTGAAGGAAAAATCCTTTGTCATGCTTTCAGCATTTTTAGAGTCATGACTATGGAGGATTATGAAATCAATCCTTCAAATATCAAAGTACTTTTAAATAAAAATTTATACAATTATTTTGACTATATTAATACTTGACATATGATTTTTCTGCATCAAAATAATAATTTTTTCCATTCATGGTTTATAAATTTTGACAAAAATTTTAAAATTAATTTTAAAATTGGTTCTTTAGTTGGTGGTCAGTCCATGGCTCTATCTTACAATCATTTGCATTTTATTTCCAACATGCTTTTAATTTATTTTTGGAAACATACAAATCCTCACCCACTGAGGTTTCTTTTTCTCATATACTTCATTTTACAAGTAAATTCAAAATACCCTGGATTTTAAAATGGAAATACTCAATTGAAGATGGAATCCTAACCAGACAATATCTCGTTAAATGGTGGGACAAGTTTGATACCCTATAAAATGACCTCCATTATTAATCATGATTTTGCCGACAACCATCCACAATTCAGATTGACAAAAAATCCTTATACTCAAGCTCCATTAAAAATAAATGAGCCCATTGACCCAAATCCATAAATCATACCATCCAGTCCAAATCCACCCAAACTTAAATCCAAACCCTTTTCAAAGGGTATATCAAAATCCATAAACCCAAATCCAAATTAAAGTAGGAGTTAGTGAAAAAATTACTTCTTCTCATTCAAGACAATACTGATTCTGAAGAAGAGTCAAACCACCAAATTAAACCAAAAATCCAAAAAGGTCAATCATCTAGAGACACCACCCTTCAACAATTGGAGGACCTGTTTGTTAATGCCAGTCTCAGTAATAGTGAATAAAGAAAAATAACTTGCCTTTGACAAAACGTCAACATCAAAAGGCTCAATAAATCTGAAGAAGTACCTTGATGGCGTTACAACAGACAATCATCATCAAAGATAAGCAAAAATGGATCAGAAAATTTTGAAGATATATTATGATATTACAGCATAATGTAAAGGCCATAATAGTCTTCAAGGACAAGCAATAACAATGACTTCCCCATCCAAGGTAACAAATATCAAGGATCAATAACAATATCGCAACCAGTAATACAACAACTGTCAGAGCACGAAGATCAAGATGTCAACTATCAAGATTCTTTGTAATTTTTCATTTTGTAATCATTGTACTAGTTTTCGAATAATTAGGCAACTATTTATGCTTTTTACTATTTTTAGTCAAAAGTAGACAAAAGTAGGTATGTAAAATGTTTTTACTTTTATAGAATAGAATAGTTCAGGTAAGTGATAGGTTCTCGATGAACTCCACTCCCTTGGCTATAAATAGGTAGCCCTCTCCCATTTGTGATGCAGAACTCGTTTTACAGCTCTTAATTATTTGAGAGCTAAAACATGTTTTGTGAAACAAAGCTTTCTTCTTCTCCCTCTTCTGTAAATCTTTCTTCTTCTTCTTTTTCTTTCAACATTAATTAGTGAGCAAGAGCACAAATTTATCGTTGCCAATAAAACTGTTCGTGTAAGTTTTGAATCTTGCAGCTCAATATAGCTTCTGTAAATGAACAATATTATCCCCATAATTAAACAGTTAGTTGAGCAATGATTAATTAGTGCTAGCCATAATTAAACACCAGGTTGGAAGTAAAAATAGTTAGTTAAGCCATGAGTAGATTATTTAGAAGTAATTCTTCTAATAGTAATAAGTCAACAACAAAATCAATAACCAGCCATGATAGGCGGTGAAAAATTTAATTATGCAGAAATTGAAGTAGAAGTAGTAAACAAATAGTATTATCCCCACCAGATGAACAATTTAAGTATTATCTTCTTGCATCTTAATACCCCCTCTTTAAACTATTGTTGATTCCGCGTCTTTTGATATCAGAGTCAAACCTGGTGGGGATAATACTCTTCATTTACTATTTCTACTTCAATTTCTGCATAATTAAATTGTTCGCCGCCTATTTCTACTGTTTATTGATATTATTCTTGCCTATTTTCTTACATGAATAATTTCTTATATCTAATCTTACTCTACGCCCAAGTGGCTGGTTATTCTTATAATTGATTATATCTTTGTATTATTTTTTTTACTTAATCTATGAACCTGTTTGTTAGAGGCTGAACTACCAGCTTCGATTTGGTTAGCTTCAGGGACCTAGGTAAAACATATTTAATACGTAATCCCTGAGAGTATGATGTTTGTAGAGGTGAAAGGGAGAAGAGTGAAGCCTAATAAAAGGTTGTAGAAGTCACCACAGAGTTAGTATTAAAAAATACAGTATGATCTTCTCAATAATAAGAATAACTTAGTTAGTTGAGCCATGAGTAGATTATTTAGAAGTAATTCTTCTAGTAGTTATAGGTCAACAATAACCTCAATACCTGACATAATAAATGATGAACATATTGAATTAACAGATGATCAAGTAGATGATAGGGTATGTAATATATCTAAAATCCCCAATAAAAATCTTTGCAAATCAACATGGTCTGTTGCTTCCTTCAAGCCTCAGCATCATGTAAAAATAATTAAAAAAATATATGCTCTTGGAAAAGAACATGAAACTTGTCAATTACTTTCCTCTGATGCAATAAAGCATCATATTCAAGAAGTATATAATTTCTTTAATTTTGGTTTAGTCCAGATTGTAGTTAAACCACTCACAAGAAGAGACCTAAATGCATTTGTCTTGCTAGCCTTGTGAGATGTAAGATTTACAAACTTTAATGATAGTATCTTAGGATTAATTGAGTCTTCACTCTATAATGGTCCAATCCATTTTGATTGTTTTTCAGATCTGTCTGTTAGTTTAGCTGATCCTCATATTTTAAAATTATTAACTTTAAATATTAAAACTAGTGGTTACCAAGTCATAGAAGGCACCCAATCTCTAGCTTTAATCTTCAGAACTCATTACAAAGTTATCCAAACAAATATGAATTTCCAAGCCATCAATAGGAGTCCAAAGAATCAAACCCTATTGATTCAATCTAATCATAGTAATGTCAATATTAGAGTTCCTAAAACAATTAGGTGGTTTGATATTAATTTACCTTCAAATTGACTTTTAGCTAATAAGAGTCAACCTACTCCAATTTAAAGACCAATTGAAGATGTAGATTACATCCAACAGTACATGGATGGTACTAAAAATTAACTTTCAATCATCTTCTAATTGTAATCCACAAATCAGGGAGTGTAGCCAGTCTAGTACCCTTAGGAATTCTTTTTCCGTATCATCCATAAATAATAACCAAAATCTTAGGATTCAACAATTAGAAAAATAATTAAAAAATTTACAAATTAAAAATTTAAGACTTAAAGGCATAGCCAGAAGTTCTCAAGTTAGTCAACCAATCTTTGATAATAAGTCTGATCAATTTGACGACGTCGAAACACCCACTGGATCAAATTTTCAAGGAAGCTTTCATTCTGTTTATCCTCAACTCTTAGTCCTCAATATAGGAACCATGGTCAAGAATATAAACCAGATTGTGAAAGTTTAGCCCAACATAATAATGACCCTGCCAACTAGATAGATGTAATAGATTCAAAAATTCATATAATATGGATCAAAGAAAAATTATATTTGCTGAATGGAAGGTATTCATGTAAGAATTTAGAATTGATATATTTTTCCTTAATTATGTTGAAGATATTTACGAAACAAATATCAAAATAATTTCAAAGCATAAATAGGTTAAGAAAGACTCTAGTGTAGTATCTACTAGTCATCCTCCTAAAAAAAAATATGATTAATCATAAAAAAAATTAATCACTATTTCTCTTTTCAAAATTGCAAAGGAAGAAGAACCAAACAAAAAAGTAGTTGAACAACTCAGTTATACTAACCAGAGTCTAATTAATATAGGTAAACAATTAGACAAGATTGAGAATAAGGTTGATGTTCTTAATAAACCTAAACCTAATGAATTCCTGAAATAAAAATCCTTAATAAATCTTTCAGATAAAACCACTTTAAAAATTATTTCAATTAATAAAAAGATTGATCAAATGATTAATGGATTAAATAATAAATCTATTGAGTCGTCTTTTTCTGTTAAGATTATTAATCAAGATAGTAGTTCAGAATCTAAGTCTGAAAAAATTGGTGAAATGTTTCAAGAATTGAAAGTAATTAACCAAAACGATAATTCTGATTCTGAAAGCCATAGTTCAGAATCAACCTATGAATCATCCACAATAAGTGAATTTTCAAATATTAACAATACTAAAAAAAATTTAAGAATTTAGAAATTAATAAATTAGAAAGAAAATTGCATAGAAACCTATGCCTCCTGACTTCAAATTACTGAGTCTTCTCTTATTAATTAATTTTCTGTTTCTGTAGAAAAATTATATGAATGGACCATTGATGGACTTTCTGAACAGGAAGTTCTCAATAAATTATAATACATGGCAATGGTAGCTAATAACTACATTACCACCCACAATTTACTTTGTGAAGAAGTAATAAATCTTCTAGTCACAGGATTCACATAAATACTCAATTTTTGGTGGGAAAAATATCTCACAGAAGAATCCAAAATTGTCATTCTTTCAGCAGTAAAGATTGATGTTGAAGGAAACCTAATTATTAGAGAAAATCGAGAAACAATACATGATGGAATCAATACATTCATTTATACAATGATTGAACACTTCATTGGAACGCCAAATAATATTACTTCGCGAATTCATGATCAATTAACCAATCTTAGGTGTCCAACATTAAGTGATTTTAATTGGTATAAAAAAATATATTTTTATCCAGAGTTATGTCAATGGATGATAGTAATCAACATTTTTAGAAAAAAAAATTTATTAATGGATTACCAAATCTATTTGCACACAAAATAAGAATAGTCCTAGGTAATGACCTAGGTAATATAGATTATCATAGTCTAACGTATGAAATAATAATTACTATAATACAAAGGAATGATTAAAAATGCGTGTTGATATGAAAATCAATAAACAAATTAAAAAAGAAAGTAAAACTGCTAAATATGAATTAGGAAATTTTTTTGAGTAATATGGTTTACCTTCTATTACCCATTCTCAGAAAAATATGAAAAATTTCTAATTAAGCCCTAGAAGGTCTCACAAGCCGTATAGGAAAAATTACCACAAACATAAGAATAAAAGTTTTGATCAAAACTTTTCTAAGAATAAAAACTTTGATAAACGTTTATCTAGGAATAAAAATTATTCCAGAAAAAGGTTTAATAAAAAATTGATAAAAATAATATTACATGTTTTAAATGTGGTCAGAAAGGTCATCTTTCTAACACCTGTCAAGTTAAGAATAAAACTAATCAATTAAAATTTTCTAAAGAAGATAAACAAGAATTGTTTAGAATCTTAAAAATAATAGATTATTATGAAAGTAATAGTGAAAATTTAGGAGAATATGAAATCTCTAAATCTTCTGAAACTGAATTCTCAAGTTCTGATAGTGATTCTCCTAACATCACTATGGGGTGTAGGGATAGTTGTTGTCAAAAAATTAATGTCTTAAATAAAAATGAAGAATAAGAAATACTCTTGTTAGATTTAATTAGCAAAATTAAAAATCCAGAATTAAAACAAGAATACCTTGAAAGACTTGAAAATGTAATCCTAAAGAAAGAAAATACTAAGTCTAATAATAATATTGCAAGTCTTTCGCAAACCTTTAAGAAATTTAATAGGGTAAAAGGGAAAGAAAATGAAGTTACCTTACAGAAACTTCAAAAAGAAATTAAAAATATTAAAACAGAAATAAAAGAATTAAGAAATTCTAATACAAAAATAAAGGAAGAGTTAAACCTTTTGAAAATAGAAAATCTAATTAATGAACAAGAATTTAGTGAATCGAGTAAATGATTAGTTTCTTATAATGAGGTTGAAGAGCCTATTAACCGTCAAGACGATGAAAATTTCATCCAAATTCTTAATCACATCAAAATAAAAAAGCATGGCATATAATGGTTAGTACAATTATTCAAGATTTTGATTTCACAACAATGACTCTTGTTGACTCAGAAGTAGATTTGAATTGTATACAGGAAGGACTAGTTTCGACCAAGTACTTCAAGAAGATAAAATAATCTTTGTCATCTGCCAATGGTACTCGTATGCATATCAATTATGAAATACTCACAGTTCATATTTGTCAAGATAGTGTATGTTTTAAAACATCATTTGCCTTAGTAAAAATATGACTGATAAAATTATTTTAGGTTTACCATTCATTTCACTGTTGTATCCTTTTACCACAGAGTATGATAAGATAATTACTTATCCCTTGAATGAACCCATAAAATTCAGATTTCTTTCTTCTCCTCACAATGAGAAAGTAAAGACTTTGAAACAAAATTTTTTTTTACTCCATAAACTTAATTTCTTGTAAGAGAAAATAATTATATTTTTCTATAAGACAAAATTGAAGAGCAAGCTTTTCAAAATCAAGTTCATTGTTTAGTAATTAATTGTAAGCCTCTTAAAGATGTTTTGGAATGGATAAAATTTCAATATCAAACAAAAGGGATTTAATCAACAAACTTAGAAATGTTGATGTATCCTCTAAGTTTAGCATAAAAATCTGAGTGTTGGCAAATCCAGATAAATAAGACTAAGAAATATAATATTATATTTGATTGTTATAAATGAAAAATAATGTCATTTGATCTTAGATTTGCGCCAAGTAAATTTCAGAATATAATGATTAAACTCTTTAATCAACTTATTAATTTCTTGATTAATTGATTAGCTAATATGTTAAACAATATTGAGAACACTTTAAATTATTTGCCAGGATAATAAAAAAAATTGGTTTAGTAATCTTTGCAAAAGAAATGAAATTATTTCAATCTAAATTAAATCTCCAGGATTGAATTTTATTTCATTATTAGATCAATTGATCAAATCATACAATTTGTTTTTATTAATAAATATACGAAACATGTTTTGAAATTAATTCTAAATAAAGTTTTTTCAGGTAGTAACTCATTCTTAGTAATTTTGATTTCAATATTTAGTATGTTAATGATCAAATGTCTGACTCCCTTCCTTATAATATTTTGTGGGGAATCATTCCAAGATTTTACAATGAAAGAATTTGACATTCTTGAATATGAAAAGGTAGAGTATAGAAGACTTAATCAAAATTCTTTCAAAATTAAGAAGTTGAATGGTAGGACACCAGCCTTTTGTTCAAAATCCCTATCCATTAATTAAGGTCATAATGGATTTGAATATCCAAGAAAATGATGGATTAATGAATTAGATAAGATTTTAGAAGAAGTTTGACTATGGCATAATTTCAATGCAGCCTTGATTCAATGGTATGAAAAAGGTGGAAAAATAGTTTTTCATAAAGATAATGAAATCTGTTTTGACAATAGAGAAAGTTTAACTGTGAACCTTTTAGGACAAGCAATATTTAAAATTAAATTTTTAAATAAAAAAATAAATGAATTTTTAATACTAGAAGGTACTTTCTTTGTTATGCCTGATGAATTTCAAAAAGGTCATAGGCATGCAGTGGAGTCTCTAACTAAAAGAATCAGTGTCACTTTCAGATATCATGTAAAAATGGTTAATGGTACAATAATAGAAGATTCATCGATTCAACAATTGGCCCTTAAGGCCCAAATCAATAAGGAGTCTTCTACTCCTGACCAAGCTCGATCAATAATACTTGGGTTCATCAGACCCAATCTCCAATCATCATTGGTCAACCACTTTGACCCAATTACTCAACATTTTAATACCAAATCATTCAATCACCAAAAAATCATTCCAATACTTCAAAAAATCCCTAGTACAAATCTCTTTCATATCGAACCCTTATTTATTCATTTAAAAGATCCTACTGAAATAGCAAAATCTTACTTCCTTCCAAATTTCCATTTTGTCCCTGGCCATAGAGACAAAAATCTCATTTTCTACAAAGACGTTCTCTTAGAAATAAATCTGTTAATATTAGCCCAATAAAGAATTCTGAAAGAAAAATCCTCTGTCATACCTTCAGCATTTTCAGAGTCATGACCATGGAGGATTGTGAAATCCATCCTTCAAATTTCAAAATACTTTCAAATAAAAAATAATACAATTATTTTGGCTATATTGATACTTAGCATATGGTTTTTCTGCATCAAAATAATATTTTTTTTCCCATTCATGGTTTATAAATTTTGACAAAATTTTAAAATTAATTTTTTAAATTGGTTCTTAAGTTGGTGGTCAGTCCATGGCCTTATCTTACATCATTTCCAATTGATTTCCAACAATAATTTTTTTTTATACATACGAATCCTCACCCACTGAAGTTTTTTTCCCCAAATACTTGATCTTACAAGTAAATTCAAAATACCCTGGGTTTTAAAATGATAATATTCAATTAAAGATGGAATCCTAACTAGATAATATCTCGTTAAATGGTGGGACAAGTTTGATACCCTAAAAATCATGACCTCCATTAATCATGATTTTGTCGACAACCATCCACAATTCAGATTGACAAAAAATCCTTATACTTAAGCTCCACTAAAAATAAATGAGCCCGTTGACCCAAATTCACAAATCAGATCATTCAGTCTAAATCCACCCAAACTGAAATCCAACCCCCCATCGAAGGGTAGATCAAAATCCACAAAACCAAAATTCATATTAAAGCAGGAGTTAGTGCAAACCAAAAAGCTAGAAAGGCCAATCATCCAGAGACACCACCCTTCAACAATTGGAGGACCCACTTTATAATGGCAGTCTCAATAATGGTGAATAAAGAAATATAACTCGCCTTTGACAAAATGTCAACATCAAAAGGATCAATAAATCTGAAGAAATACCTTGATGGCATTCCAGCAGATAGTCATCATCAAAGATAAGTAAAATGGATCAAAAGTTTTTGAAAAAATATTATGATACTAGAGCATTATGTAAAAGGCTTAATAGTCTTCAAGGACAAGCAATTGCAATGACTTCCCTATCCAAGGTAGCAAATATCAAGGATCAATACCAATATCTCCACCAGTAATACAACAACTGTCAGAGCACAAAGATTCTTTATAATTTGTTATTTTGTCGAATAATTAGGTAACTATTTATGCTTTTTACTATTCTTAGTCAAAAGTAGACAAAAGTAGGAATGTAAAATGTATTCACTTTTGTAGAATAGAATAGTTCGGGTAAGTGATGGATTCTCGGTGAACTCCACTTTTGTTGGCTATAAATAGGTAGCCTTCTCCCATTTGTGAGACAGAACTCGTTTTATAACTCTTAACTATTTGAGAGCTAAAATCTGTTTTGTGAAACAAAGCTTTCTTCTTCACCATCTTCTATAAATATTTCTTTTTAGTGAGCAGAAGCACTAATTAATTGTTGCCACTAAAACTGCTTGTGTAAATTTTGAATCTTGCACCTTAATAAAACTTTTGTAATTAGTGTTTGTTAATACAATTTTTATTGGTTATCTATCTTCTTGCATCTTAATACCCCCACTTTAAATTACTGTTGATTCCGCGACTTTTGGTATCAGAGCCCAACCTGGTGGGGATAATAATACTGTTCATTTAGAATGATATTTTTAAGTCTTTCAAGGTATTCTTGTTTTAATTCTGAAGTTTTAATTTTACTAATTAAATCTTACAGGAGTGTTTCTTGTTTTTTATTTTTATTTAAGACATTAATTTTTTTGTAACAATTATCCAGTAATTACAAAAGCTGTATTGAGGTGGAGGATTCAAAATTTACACAAATAGTTTTATTGACAACGATTAATTAGTGCTCCCGCTCACTAATCAATGTTGAAGGAAAAAATGAAGAAGAAGAAAGATTTACAGAAGAGGGAGAAGAAGAAAGCTTTATTTCACATAACAAGTTTTAGCTCTCAAATATATATATATATATATATATATATCTGTGTGTGTGTG
>QANY01006295.1:595856-838815 GCA_003255025.1 Datisca glomerata
GGGGGGTATCGGCCCGCGCACGCGCGCGTTCGGGCGTGTGTGTGTGAGAGAGATCCTACACAAAAGATGACGCAAAGAAAAATCTATTTTCTTCCTTTGATTGGTTTATCGATTATGTATGACATTGGATTCAGAAACTGCTACCTCATAATAGAGATAAAACACTTTATTAAAGCTAGAGAGAATTACAACAATGGTCGATTTGGGTCATTCTTATACCAAAATGGCTGCCCAGCTTTTTAATTGTAAGAATGGCCGGGCGCCCTAGTAGGTAAAGGGGGAATGATTGGTCATTTATCATTAGGCCCTTAATGAAAAAGGGCCTAAACCATGCCCTACAATATGCATGCAGTGGCCCCACGCGTTACTGTAGTGTGGGTGAAACACGACGTTTAACGGAAAGTAAAAAAAGCGGCTATACGAATAATATATAAATTAGATACATATGGTATCCAATTTTATCTATGAATGCTAGAATAATATGAAACATTGAATACATTTACATTAACCATGCGTAATGTATATAAATTATTGGCTTATTTTTGTTTGATGGTTTGTGTTTTTGTTTTGACTATGCGTAATGTAAATAAAGTTGATACGTACGATATCTAATTTATGTACCATCAGGTAGAACTAGATCCAAAAAAATCGATGTTGCTCATCAAGAAACCCAGAAAAACGTGAACCAGAAGACTATCGTGAAAAAACCAAAAAACCTTAGATCCAATGAGTAATTCGAAAAAAAAAACCTTAGATCCAAGAACAAAACCCTAACAATGCATTAGAACCTGCACAAACAACTAACTAAACCCTAACAATGACATCTTCGTCGCTGCAACGCGCTGAAAAAATTAAACGCTAACAATGACGATAAACGACAACGAAGATGAAAAATGAACAACGACGATGAACGGACAGTGAGTGGCGAATGAAGAATGGCCACGAACGAATCACGAACCTCGAACACCGGCGACGAGTGGTGAGCAATGAGGAAACCCTAGAAAACACAGTAGCTGTTTGGGGAAGATAGGGGCAGAAAAGAAAAATTGTTTAAAAGATTATCAAAGGGAATACCTCTTGTTAAAAAATGGTTATTCCTGTAAATTTTTAATTTTCCCTTAAAGTTAAACATGATTTTTCATTCCATTTTCTCAATAAAAAGACCTCTTCATCACTTAGAATGTAGCGCTGTGAGATCCTATGCATAAACGGGCTGATATGTTGCAAGTACTATCTTTCATCGCATATAAAAAAGTCATAATTATATACTTTAGTACCTAAATTTGATCCCCCAGTTTTGTCATGAAAATAATTTGTAAATTCATAAATATATGGTAGAGTGTTTTTAAACTCCTTACCCTTCAAAGATCTGCAATTTTTCTTTTCATTGAGCTTACCGCCAATGATATTTTGACAATTTACTGGTAAAATATAATTCTTTTTGGTAAGTTGATATAATATCATTAGTCAAACATATGAACTTCAAACTATTAATGTTAATTATTGTATCAACCTATTTGATCGTGTAGTTTATATAATTGAATATGAAATGGTCATTGAATTTGTTTTTAATTTCTAGATATTCTACTTACCATGAATTAAGAAGTTCTTTTCAAAATTTCTCTCTTTAAGTAATTAAATCATTAGAAAAACAAGTAATGATAAGATCTAGTGTCACTTCAAATTAAAGAAATTTTTTAATATTCTTAAAATATTAAAAACTCATAAACCATAAATTTTTTTTATGAAATTTGATATTTTTCTAAGAGAAATTATTAAGCTGTTTAGTTGATTTAGAATTTTTTTATTAAATTTAGTGACGGTTATGATCTATCAATTTTTTTAATATTTAATTTAATATATATTAATATTAACTTCAAAATATTAGATTATAATCTAATAAAAAATATTTACTAGATCCGCTTCTATCGCGGGAGACAACGTAATCTTTTTAACATGGAAAAAAACTAAAAAAGCTCATGAGTTTTAATTTTGTTTGTTCCTTCTTGACAGATTTTCACCACTGAACTGACTGAAGCTGAAAATCTCTCATGACATTCCTGCCCTCCACCGACGACGCCGTGTTTGAGCAAATTGGCTAATGGCATTTCTTTATCTTTTACTGGAATCTAGCTGGGCAGGAAGATGATGGAGAAATAGAGTATGAAACTGTGTCAGACTCTTTGACCAACGAATTACAGTATTTCTTATTCCAAAACACAACAAAGAAGAGAAAAAGATACAATTCCACTCTTCTCTTAGTTTTATCAAGGTATGCTCTAGGATTGTATCCATTCAATTCAGTTCTTTAAATCCCTTTTCTGATTTCCCTTTTCTTTACGTCTCGTGTAATTCTTTACTATTGGTTTGCTTTAAGCAATTTCTTTTTGCTTTGTATTGCATTCTTTCACTGTTTGCCTTTCAGATTGCTTGAACTGATTTAAGTTTGATTGTCTTTTTCTCTAATATCTCCTTTTTCAACTTTTCAGTATCATGGATCCGTATGTTGGGTTTATTTTTTTTTGTGTTTGCTGTTTTTTTCCGTGTAAGTGGACAAAAGTGGGAAAGAGAAGGGAAAAAAGAGAGAGATATGCTTGATTTTATGGATGGGTGTTCAAGTATGATCAGTTCAAAGTAATTTGTGTAGAAGATTTCAGACAATTAGAGTAGATTCTTAAGAAGGAACTTGCTTTTATTAATTGCTGTTAGAGTTCTATTTGTATGTTGCTTTGATATTAATCACTCTCTCGAATACTTAGTGCCTCTTATTGATTTTTTAGTTAGGTGTAGTTGTTTCTAAGATTTATGGCCATGGGGAAGCATTCCCGAGTTGATGGGAAAAAGTCATGGAGTTATTTTTCGACGACCAGTATAGTTGTTTTTGTTACATTTTCATTGGCTGGGGTCTGGATGTTGATTCCATCCATTATTCCACAGAGTTCAGAGATAACATCTGTTGTAAATGAGGCAAAACATAGTAGAAAAGACAATAGGAACCTTGAAGCTCGTTTAGGTGATGTGCTGGAGGGTGAGACAAAAGGAGGTAGCAATGCGAACAAAGTACAAAATGAGAGCGATTATGATAAACAAGATGACCAAAAAATTGGCGAAAATGAGTCTTGGACAAGCAAGGAGAACCAGGAAGAAAAGGATTTGAGGGAGGGATCTGATGAGAAGACTGAATCTGAAAAGAAGTCTCAGAGCGCTGGTGAAGAAAACCAGCCAGACCATTCTGTCAAGGAGAGCTCTGATGGAAACTCTGAATCCACAAATGAAGCAAAGTTGGAGGTGGAAAATAATGAGGATGGGAAGAAGGAAGATGATGGATCAAAATCAGAAAATGGAGAGTCATTTTTTGATGATTCAAAACCAATGGATGGGGAAGAATCCAAAGGTGAGCAAACAGAACAGGATAAGAAATCCAGTGAAACTTTGAGTGAGACTACTTGTCAAAATAAAACTTGGTTGACACAAGCAGAGCAGTCTCAGGATGAAAAGGAGTTGCAGCAATCTTCATCATCAGATAACCACATCGAGAATAAATGGAAACTTTGTAATTCGACTGCTGGGCCAGATTACATCCCTTGCCTCGACAATTGGCTAGTCATTAGAAAGCTCCCCAGCACAAGTCACTATGAACATCGAGAAAGACACTGCCCTGCCCCTAGTGAAGCTCCAACTTGTCTTGTTCCTCTACCCAAGGGATATCGACCCCCTATTAAATGGCCTGAAAGCAAGGACAGGGTATGTCAATGTGTCTACTGACATCCTCTTTGCTGCATTAAGACATGTTCTGCTAATTTCATAATGTAATGCAGATATGGTACTCTAATGTCCCCTACACCAAGCTTGTAGAGGTGAAAGGGCATCAGAATTGGGTTAAAGTTGCTGGTGAATACCTTACTTTTCCTGGTGGTGGAACTCAGTTTAAGAATGGTGCTCTTCATTACATTGATTTAATGCAAAAAGTAAGTTCGTTCCTTCTGGTGTATTCATACATCTTTTCATAATATGTCTATCTTCTTAGTTTTCTACTTACATAACTAACTAAGAAAATTGTATAATCATGATAACAACAGTCACTTTCAAAGATTGCATGGGGAAAAAGAACTCGTGTGGCATTGGATGTTGGTTGTGGCGTGGCCAGTTTTGGAGGTTACCTTTTGGACAGAGACGTTCTTACAATGTCATTGGCTCCCAAGGACGAGCATGAAGCGCAAGTACAATTCGCTCTTGAACGGGGAATCCCTGCTATATTAGGTGTTATGGGTACAAAAAGACTCCCCTTCCCAGGTTCTGTCTTCGATCTTGTCCACTGTGCACGCTGTAGAGTCCCCTGGCATATTGAAGGTGATAATCGCATATTTTTAGTATTTTTTTTCATTTTTTTTTCAGTTCTATGGTCCTTTTCTAGTTCAGGTTACAGATTACAATATAACGCTTGAGGTGCATTACAGGTGGTAAACTTCTTTTAGAGCTTAATCGTGTATTACGTCCTGGAGGTTATTTCATCTGGTCTGCTACCCCAGTTTACCAAAAGCTTCCAGAAGACGTCGGCATTTGGAAAGGTAGAACACTGTCTGATCAACAAGTGTTTTCTGTGAGTATCTTGAAAGTATGAAGTGATTTTAACCAGCGATTCCCTTATTCTTATCATATTGCTTGATGCCAGCGATGTCTAGATTAACGAAGTCAATGTGCTGGGATGTGTTGGTGATTAAAAAGGACAGATTGAATGGTGTAGCGGCAGCAATATACCGAAAACCAACTTCGAATGATTGTTATAGTCAAAGATCAGTAAATGAGCCTCCACTCTGCGCAGAATCTGATGATCCAAATGCAGCATGGTACAACCCCCCTCCCCCCCCCCGGATCTTTTACTATTTTACCGTTGTTTTAAAAAAATGATTAAAATATGGTACTTTTCAACTTAATTCCAAAAGTAGGGTAGTTTGTGCCACATAATACAAAATCATCTTTGTAAACGACGATATCGCGGGATGTGGCGCGAAAGATGCCACCTTGGAAATCGTCTTTTGTACAGACGATTCCAAGAAAGTAAAAATCGACTTTTCAAAAGACGAAATCTGCCTAGGTGATATCTTCTGTTGTTTTAGACATGATTAAAATATTTTTGTTATCTATCTCTGTACTCTCCTCTCTCAGCCATAGAAAGCTCCCTTCCCACTCCTGACTCCTCTGATCCTCCCTCTATCTCCCTTGATTTCATCTTCTCTCTCTACCCACAGCTCTCTGTCTCTGTCTACTGACTTTTCCACATGCAGAGCTTCTCAACCTAAGATATCAAGTTTTTACTGATAAATTTTAATATATTAGCAAAAACGACATGGAATTTGATTTCCTAGTGCTATTGACACCAAGAAAGCCTTGAGAAAAGCATTAGAAGTCCAAAGGTTTTGTGCAGTTTATGTTGGGGTAAGCATTGAGAAAAGCAGATTCACATATGCCAACCAATTGTTTGATTTATTTTATGGGTTTCCTCTTTTGTTCTTCTAGCTTCCCGTTGACATGTATAAAATAAATCAAATAGTTGGTGGTATTATTTGCAGAACCAAAGGAAATCTTTGAAGCCACTTTTTCGTTGGTGGTATTATCTTTCTCAGTGTAAATCTTTGAAGCCACTTCGTCTTGGTCTTTCTTCTTTGAACCACATTTTCTTCTGGGTCATTCTTTTTGAGGCAAATTTTTGTGGTTCTGATTCGCATAGAAACACCAACTGTTTGTTTTATTTGCAGAACCAAAGGAAGATGATTTCCATGGTCTTTGTCCCAAAAAGCGTAGGCTGGCGAAATCTTCTTTTACAAAGACGATTTTGTCCATGTGGAATTCGTTTTTTGCAAAGACGATTCCCACCTGACATAATCTACTGTATTTTTGGAATATTTTTCAAAACTACCGCATTTTAAGAACTCTTTTTTAAAAGAACGGTACAAATGTCAACCCCCCAATCCGACCTAGAAATAAATTAAAATCTGTAACTGGTGAAGTTTTTGTGAATGAACTCTTCAAATTTTGATTAATGCATGCAAACACAAAGAAGAAAAGTAAAGAAAAAGGACAACGAAAAATGTTTACTAATGATGCCTGTTTACTGGCGAGGGTTGCTGAATACAGGTACAAAAACAAGGCATTAAACTTACAGCAGTGCAGAGTTCTAGTATTTGAATGAGATAATTGAACAATACTATACCAACATTGATGAACAACAGTTCGATTTGGCTATAGCCATTATCCTTGTTTGAACACAGCTTCTGTATTTCAAATAGTTCCTTGGCTTGAAAGAGCATTCACAATGAAAATTACCAGTAAGCCACTAAGTTCTTTTATGGGTGTACCCAGGAATGTCTCACTACAAGCATGCATGCACAAAGTCCCCGTAAAAGCATCTGAGCGTGGATCGCGTTGGCCTGAGCAATGGCCATTAAGGTTAGAAACACCACCTAGGTGGCTGAAATCTCGTGTTGGCGTCTATGGAAAACCTGCTCCAGAGGACTTCACTTCTGATTATGAGGACTGGAAAAATATTTTCTTCAAGTCGTATTTGAATGGAATGGGAATCAGCTGGTCCTCTGTGAGGAATGTCATGGATATGAGAGCTGTATATGGCGGGTAATCTAATTAATTCTACATATTCATATTAGTGAATACTTTTTGTGAATAA
This sequence comes from Datisca glomerata, assembly GCA_003255025.1. Taxonomy (NCBI): domain Eukaryota; kingdom Viridiplantae; phylum Streptophyta; class Magnoliopsida; order Cucurbitales; family Datiscaceae; genus Datisca; species Datisca glomerata. The sequence continues at coordinate 602,539 of QANY01006295.1, forward strand.
TGTAGTGTATACAGGTTATAGAGCTTATAGCGTTTTGCATACATCATGTGGCATGAGTGATGAGAATCTTCTCTCATCGTATTGGCCTCATTCTTGATTCTACTGTTGTGGTTATGGGGTTTTGTTTGATGTATTTAAAAGCTTAATTTTGCAATTCATTATTCTTTTTATCATTATCATCTTTCAGGTTTGCTGCTGTACTGAGAGATATGAAAGTATGGGTTATGAATGTAGTTCTGATTGGCGCTCCAGACACACTCCCAATAATTTACGAGCGAGGTTTAATTGGGACATATCATGATTGGTGTGAATCATTTAATACCTATCCAAGATCTTATGATCTTCTCCATGCAGATCATCTCTTTTTCAGTCTCAAAAAGAGGTTTTATTTTCTTTCTTGCTACATTTTCTTACAGTTCATTTTCAGGAGGGTTTCCAGCATTATTTCTTGTTTTTATTGTGATTGCTAATGGCTTTTTGGACCCAGGTGCAAGATAGACGCGGTGATCGCAGAAGTTGATCGGATACTGAGGCCAGAAGGAAAGTTGATTGTACGAGATGAGGCCGAAACAATTGGTGAGCTTGAAAGCATTGCGAGATCTCTACAGTGGAAGATCCATTTAGTTTATTCAAAAGATGGGGACGGATTGCTCTACGTTGAAAAGACTTTCTGGCGTCCCATTACAATTGAAACGATTACTTCAGCAATTATATGAGCGGTAACTGATGCTTCCATTCTTGATGCCTCTGGACAATCCTCAAGTACACACAACTCCCATCTTTTTGTATGGAAATAATTTCTTTCGATATTCTCCATCGGTCGACCTTTTCTAACATCTTTATTCCATATTTTTAACTCATTTAAGTTGGAGAGTTTAGCTGCTTATGGTTAAAGTCTTAATGTATGGCTATTCATTTTATATATCATTGGAAATGAAATTCATTCATAGCAAGAGAGTAAAAGTCAGCATTGCATAATCTATTGTGTCTTCTACTATGTTCATGCTTTCCTGTCAATCTGAAAGCAGCAAATTCATGTGTTTCTAATGTAGAACTTTAGAGATCATATTTCTGGGTTTTAACCTGAGTAACTCGATTTTCCTCGACATATTTTATCACCGTTTGAGACATGTATTTAGAGGAGAGAGTGTCGTTTTCTCGGAAAGTAAAGAAATTTTAAAACTGTTCTTCAAGTTTATGGATAAATCTTTTTCCTTTCAAGACCATGGCATGACATGTTGCCCGTTGGATTATATGTTCCATGAAGTTGAATCTGTGATAAAAGATATTTGAGGGGTGGGCTGGGTGGCTATTATCAATTATATAAATAATTGATAACAATGATCCTTTTATAATTTTTATAATAATGAGGGTTCATAAAAAACAAGTCAAATCAAATAATAGACATAAAAATGACCTAGTTATAAAATATCATAAAAAATAACCACTAGACTCTAAGTCCACATTCTCGAGTGAGTTTAGTTTGCTGCCATTCAGTCTGAGCTCCCTCTTACCTCTACAACTTTTCATCTCCTAGTCCACTCTCCTCACACTCCTCTCGCCTAGCCCACCCTGCTCCTCCACCCAACTCACTCTCACCTCAAATCATCAATTCATTCTCTCTTTCTCCATCCCATTTTCTTCAATAATAAAATTATTCAATTGATAAATTGTTATTTTAGTTAATTAAATTAATTAATTAAATTAACTAATTAATTCACTTAATAAATTAATTAATATTTTAGCTGATTAGTAAATCTAGGTACCCGCTTAAATTTATCACTATCGTCTCACATAATACCATAAAAAAATTATCACGTATTGAAGAACATGTGTGTGTATTTCTCTTTGTGTGAGATTATGAGTATGTTTATACGAATTTCATATTAATAAAGTTTAAGAGTTCAAGGAACGATAATGTAATTAGGCTTATTACAGAATATATTATATTATATATAATAAATAGTGAAAAATATCATCTAATGTTCTTGTTATCACAAACCCTAACTAATATGAAGTATATTAATTAAATATATACCATAAATATACTAAATACACAACATAAATACTTATAAACCATAAATTTTATAAGAAAATAAAATGTCAATATAATATAAAATGTATATATATATCATATGTACCATCTACAATTAGTAATCTGCAACTTTTTTTTCGCCGAACATTTTTTTTTAGCGTCAAAAGCTTTTGCTACCTTTTAGAGTGTCGATTTTTGAAGTTAAATTCAATCTGGACTATTTTTTACTTTAGTTTGGGTCAATGACCTATTTCTAATATAATAATAAGAAATTACAACATATAGCCAAGCCTAGAAGTAGGAGTTATGCAATAGCACGACTTTTTTTTCTTAGGTAAATAACAGTTTTTAGAGTGCCACATCACCGGTTTTTTATCCCATTTTCATGTTATCAGATTTGCCCTCTATAGGTGGTTACCGGTTGTTGATTGTGTGGGTCCACTATAATTAATTAGTAGAATAATGAATGATTTGTTGACATATTTACGGTTTCTTAAATTTAAATTTTATAATTATAATTATCTTAATATAATCATGCAATAATTCTAGGTTTTCGGTTATGAAAATTTCTTATTTCCATAACCGATTGATAGTTTAATTATAAATTTGATTTTTCGTGATTTTAGCATTTTCGGATATTAGATTATCTTTTATTGTTATGGAAAAATATTCTTCCTTCTTCAGCATTAGATTATCAATTCGCGAGCAAACATCATTCTTCGACATTCATCTATATTTGTATCTACAATTTATTCATCAATTACCAGAATCTTGTAATAAAAAAAACCAAATTGTTAAGCCGATTGAACACTATTGCTGATGATTGATTATTATTACTAGTATACTGTTAATTACTTTCGAAAGTTGATGGAGATTGAAGTTGATTTACATACTGGTTGATACTTGACCGGGATGTTTTACAATTTTAGATACTTATGTTTTTAGAAAAAATTGATTTACATTTTTAGTTTCAATTGATTTTAGATCATTATGGCTAATAATATTTTGATTGTTATTTTAATTTTCAAATTATGTTGGGGCTGATTTGCAGGAATTTTTCAAAAATTAAACTTATATAATAATATCTGGTTTTGGTATTTTTTTAAACCAATAATGTTTCCTTATGTCATTATTCACTTATTAATTAGAATACCGATAATATTTGATTAATTTCACGAATTATAATTTTTTTTATATTAGTTTTTTTTCTTTTATGTTTAACTTAATTAATTTTTTTATGATTTTTTGATTAAGTTAATATAAAAAGATGGAGATTGAAGATGATTTACCCAGTGCTTGATGTTTGGGCAAGGTTTTCAAACTCTAATTATTTTAGGAAAGAATGATTTAAATTTATTGTTTAATTTATTTCTAAACAAAATTAATTTTATTTTTAAATTATCATTTATTACGATACTAGTTGATTATCTGGTAAATTTATATTTAAATCTGAAAATATGTAGTTTTCTTAATTATAGGATATATAAATTAGTATATCAATAATTTTTATTCAATTGACTAATATTTACAGTATAGTTATTTTCTATAGATGAATGATATTTTGATCTAAATTTATTAACCATTTTAAAAATCTAAAATTTATTTATAATTTTTAAAATTTGACTATTATTTAACATAATACTAATAAATTTGTCTATATTAAATTTTTTTCCTATAATAATAGCCGTAAAAATGACCCCATCTTTTAGCATGGGTACTTGGGTAGTCCTATTAAACGAGCCATCTTGGAGAATGGGTACCTTTGTCACGCATGTATCTTTTTTTTTCAAGAATTAATTCTTTCTCTAAGCAATTGCAAGTGCAACTCAATCTGACAGTTCGATTGACTTATGGCCATTGAAGTTTGAGTTCTTATTTTTTTCTTAATTTTTTCAATTTTTGTTTTTTTTTGCAAAGATTCGAATTTTACGTGAGATACGGTGGCTCAAGTTGATTTTCTTGCTTATAGAGTTTCAGAACCCTTCTTTGCGACTTTTAAGAAGTTTTTATTTTTATGGTGTGAAGCATAAATGTCGAACGATTTTTCCTTAAAAAAATATTAATAAAGTAATGCTAATTATGTCTAGGAGGATGAGTTTGAGAGTAAATTTTATTATGGTGAATTAAATATAGTCTAATATATATGTAATGGAAAATTTCCTCACGCTAAAAAATAATAAGAATATTAAAGAGAGAGAATTCTCAAAAAAAAAATACTGAATTACTTTTATTTTTCTTGATATTATTGATTTACAATTAACCTCTATTCATAGGCTTTTGATTAGTTACATGATTGAGTTAAACTCTTCTTAATCAGAAGAATCAACATAATATTTCTCCTAGATTAAACTTATCATTTTAAATTAAATTTATCTATTTTCAACAACTGCTTAAATATGAACCATTGGATGAAGTACGATAGGATCTACGGCTTGGAAGAACATTCCCGCTTGGCCACGCTGCCAATCTACCTCTCCTGCTTCTGATTGGTTGCATCTGCTCATATGGATCTTCAGCTGATTTTTTCATGTACATTTACCCCTATTGCAATTAATATCACTTAGTGAAATTAATTTGCAATAGTTATACTTCCTGCCATCATCATTATTCATTACACTTTGCCTCCTCTTTTGTGCACCATTTATTTCTCTGATATCTCCCTGTCGTTTCGTCTTCCCGTTCAGAGAATACACTACACTTGTCATTTTGAAGAAACCCTTCACCTTTTCGCTTAGAGAATGTTTCACACGTGTCATACGAGAGTAACCTTTTTGCTTTTACGCGTGTTATTTCTGAAAGACTCTTCCTATTCCCGTTTAGAGGATGCTTGACATGCGCTACTCCTGAAAAACCTTTCATTTTCCCGCTCAAAGGATACATTGCTTGTGTTGTTTAGAACCGACTCTTCATTTTTCCGTTCAGAGGATACATTGCACGTGTCATTTTGGAATGACATTCCGTTATCCGCTCAAAGGATGTGATATACGCGTCATTCATTACTTGTCAGTAGTCACATCTTTGCTTGTCTTATCACTCACATCCCCTAAATTCTCAGTGCGAACAATCACTTCTCCATTATCTTCTACCCCTCGATTTCTCCGCTTCAGAAATAAACCATTCTTTACTTTCGTTTGAGACCCGCTACTTATGTAAAGTCTCTTTCCCCTCTTCCTGCTTTCATCTTCCAGTTTCCTACTTTGTAAGTTCTTATTATCTTCCTTCTTCTTCTTTATTTTCTTTAGCTATGGAGAAATGGAACATTCCTGTACCCTTAGTGAGAAATCTAGAGGAGTTCAACTTGTTTATGGCTCGTTACCGAGAGTCTTTCCCCCTAGATGTCCTGTATGCGTTAGGAAGGAGTGAATCTATAGGCATTCCGTGTAATCCCCCTTACCAAATTACTCTTAGCCCATCATCATAGCTCTAGGTCTCAAGTTTTCGTTTTCCCCTTTACTCTCCCAATTCTTTCACACAGCAGGTTTAACCCCTTCTCAATTTACTCCTAGCTCTTATAGGATCCTTTTAGGCGTAGATGTCTTGAATGGGAGGTACCATTTTGGTTTAGGGTTAGATGAACTCTTCCAGTGCTATATAGTCAAATTCTGAGTCGACATTTATTATCTTGCTCCACGTCCATCGGAAAGGAGATGAAGTTTAATAACCAGGATTCTGATGGGAGATAAAAGTTAGGAGAGGGATATTATTTTAATCAGTAGGAATTGGGGTGGTGATGGCCGCTGGACAATTCCCAAGAAATGGGTAATTTTCAGTAAGTCACCAGAGCTTCGGTTCTCTCCCCCTCCCTTTATCTATTTATTTACTACTGTCTAACGAGTGTTTTTCTTGGTTTTCTCTTTTCTTCAGCAAAGAAAAATCTGAAGCCTTATCTGTCCAAGGAATCTAGGGCAAGAATCGCTGCTTCTTTCCATCTCCGAGGGTAAGAGAGAGATTGGAAGGTGCTCCTCAATCTCAAACCCTATGCTGCTTCAATTCCTTCTTTGACTTCGGGCCTGTCTTCGTCCCCAATAGCTGTCCCAGTGCTAGCACGCTCTTCATCAGTTCCCACTTCCTCCTTTCACTCAAACTCTGATCGTTCCAGTTCTAGCTCTTCAGATCACCAAGAGTTGTTTAACCAGGCTTCATCTGGTATCATAATGGGCGAGAGGTTGCAGAGAAAATTCGTGCGTCCCGTAGAGTAGAGGCCCCACACTGATGCTTCCAACTTTTCCCGTTCAGAGCTCACCGCTGTTACTCCTGCCACTGCTGATCCTGCTCCTCTTGAGCCCATTGTTAGGATCGCGTTTGTTTTATGACACAGACACAAAGTTTTCAAGGAATCTGCAGCAGCATCCTCAACATCATGGGCCATCTTCTCTAAGGCCTTTTGAAGCTCGACTTCATTGGCCACGTACTGCTACTTTTCAACTTGGAGACGAGGATTTGTAGGATTGACCGATGTAAGCTCCTTCCGGAGTTAAGACAAAGCCTGGTCGTGCTGAGTATGAAAATCTTGAAGGGCATTGTGATGGATGCCAGCATGAAAATGAACAAAGGAATATGTAAAGAAAATTATTTCAAAAAAAGGAAAAGAGAAGACAATAGGAGTTGTACTCGCACCAAGTCATGGCTTAATCTGCTCATAAGATCGTCGATTGGGAGCCTACTCAAGATGTCGTTGTTAGAACGGGGGCTGCATGCCACGAAGAATGACATGGGATGCAACAAGATCATTCAGGAAGCAGACTGTCTCCAGAACGGGGCTGCATGCCACGAAGCGGGAGAAGGGACTGTCGCTTCTCCAGATCCCGAAGCAGGAGTATCTGTAGCAATGGGCATGGCAGATGATGGTGCGTGAACTGTAAAGGAGGTAGCAAGCAATCTCCATCCCTAAACCATAAACCTTAAATCTTAAACTCCAAATCTTAAACCCTAACTAGAAAAAGTATGTACCCACCCTAAATCCTAACTAGAAAAAATAGGTACCCAGCCACATTATAACGCCCATACACACAACTTCTTTGAGAAGAGACCCTACCACTTTGGAACAGAAAGTGGCAGTGGCACTGTCCACCTTCTTCCAACTTTTGTTGTCCCAAATAAACCCATCACAAGCTTATAAAAAACATTATCCTTCATCCGACATTCTTCCAACTGTTTGCTATTTGTTTTTTTTTAAACTAACTTTGACAAAACCCCTCAAGTTTCTCTTATTCTAGAAATTCCATTTTTCATAAAAAAGAATGTAATCTCAACTAATACCTTCTATAACAATAATCAATATTATTTGGTTCTAAATCTAATTACTTTAGATAGATTCTTGAAGAGTCTTTAGACATAATGCTTTTTCGCATTTTTCCGTTATTCATTGATATGGATTTTCGGGTTTTGAAATTATATTTTAATGACCTAAAATAAGCTTATCAAACACATTTTGATATTGGCTGTTTCTGAAAATTACTACAGAGTATTTTTACTATATTAATGTTGAAAAATATATGAGTTGGATTTTTTTAAACAAGAGTTTCCCCTATTTTTGTTATTTTTTTTAAAAAACTCATTTTCAAATCACAATCCAATATAACTATTTCTACACAATTATTATTGTTTAAAAGGTCAAATTTCATTAGTCATTACAAACTTTCAATTGGACATTGCTACATTAAACTAATACGGGATAGAGAATTTTAATAACAACCCCTTATGTATACGTAAATGAATAAAATATACACGATTAGTAAAAATATGGTTACCTGGCCACATATACGAGTACTGATGAATTGACACTCATGATTCAACGGGTAATGTAACGGAGGCTTCGATGAGAATGACACCTACAAAAATTGGAGAACAACTCTTCAAAAAAAAAAACTATTGATTCGTACACGAATACTAGTCAATTAGGTATTAAACTCTTGTTTAATCGCTTGACGATAAAGAATTTAAAATAAATAGAGACACTTTCTCTGAAATTATATTAAACCAAGTCTTAGAAATAGATTACACAATAGCATCCTAACTAAAGGTTTTAAAACAACCCTAAAATACTAATCAAAACATTCTAAAATTAACCTAAGCCATATATGATATGGACTTTATTTCTAAATTTTGTATCCTAAAATATCATTTCAACAAGGAAAATAACTAGTGTTACCTAATTTTCTGAAAATAATACATGCAATATAATTAAAACTAATATCTATTCCTAATTTATACCCTACATCATTCTCATTTTCTTGAAGAAAACTCGTCCTCACGAGTTTTTTGGTTTGTGTTGAAATTAAATTCTTCCCTTGCATACAAAAAGATACTTGAAAAATAGAGAAGTCTTCAATTTAACTTTCGTCTGTAACAAATCCCAAAACTTCTTCTCATTGATCTTCAAATGAATTTCGAAATAAACAAACTGAACTTGAATTAGATGAATAACTATAAAATCAATATATTTTGTGCTCTCTCAAAAATATTTTTGATATTGCAGCATCTTAGAGATTTTCATGCATCCACCATTGAAATCCTTTGAGCATATCTCAAGTGATTGTTTGTCAAATTTCTTCACAAATTTCACTTTCAGACCCTTATCCTCATAATCATGACACCTTAGTGGGGAACCCCAATCTGCACAACTACCTTCATCATACTCTTCATCACTAAAATAAGACTCGTCACACTCATAATATGACTCATCACTCCCATTAGAATCACTACCTATGTTAGGATTTTTAGGATTCTGGTGTAAAGTTTGGATGTCTAGGAACACATCTAAGATCTCTGTTAATAACGACACACATTGTTCAATCGCAACACGAAGGGTCCTATTGGGGGTTACGCCATCAAAACATGTGTATTGACATTTTGATCTAAAATTTAATGAGGATTACTTTATTTTTTCTTTTAAAATATTGTTGAATAATTTATATAAATATCTAAAAATTTCATATTTATTAATGAGACTATGATCTTGTATTGGTACGAGATGATTAAGATCATAGATAATGAATAAAATTGTCAGCAACATATTAAAGTATGAAATCTTTAATGAATGATTGCTAGTATGGTTCACTATGTATTATGAATGCATGTGATCTAGATCCGGATCATTGATGTAGATAAATATCTTAGTGAAAATACTTTATATAATGAGATTATATATGATTGGACCAATATGAATTAATAACTTTATCAACGTGTCATTTATCATAAAGATTTAATACACATCAATTCGATAATTATATATAGATCAGTCTGAAACCTAAGTAGTCAAGAACTCCTATGCATGTCTACTGAATCTTTTGATTCACTCGTTAAGGTTCATTTGAAAAATATGATAATGACTTTTGTTTTATAGATTCAGTGATATAGATTGATTGGAACATGATTTTTCAAGATTTAGAATTCAAGCTTTCCTAACGGATCGTATATTAATTTTTATAAGTATTAATTATAGAACTGAATGGTTATTGAGCTCAAATTTATAATAAGATTATAAATTAACCATTCACTAGTGGATTAATGATACTTAAGGATCAAGTGGTAATTAGAAGGGTAAAATGATAATTTTGATAAGTTCTAATATACAAACTAATAATTGGATGGCAAAACTACGAGAAATGATTATATCAATGGATTACAAAAGAATACTCTATAAGTACAATCTGTAATCTCTATTTCATATTTATAGTGGAGTAATAATGAAATTAATAAATAAGATTATTTAATTAATAATCTAGTTTATTAGAGCTTAGGATTATAGGTCCATAGTCCTCAAATCACCTCTATACTATGCAGTCTAGGGTGTGAATATTTCAGCACACGAGAAAATGACTTACTTGCAAAAGAATTTTTATACTAGAGCAAGTATATAATTATGAGATAATTATGTGTTATTAGTTAATTGAATTATTTATATATATATATATTAATATGATTTCTAGAATTAATATATATAATTATCGATTTTTAATTATCAATAAGTGAAATAAAATATCTAATTTATGAAATTAGATAATTAAATTATTATTAGATAATGCTTTGGATTAACTAAATCGGTTACCTATGAAATAACATATAATTTAGTTGATAATTATAATCAGATAAATTAATTTTAAATTAACTAATATCTAGATATTTAATTTGACTAAAATAAATATTTAATACGCAATAATTATCACGTGTCAATTTCTGATTGGGTATTAGAGATTGACATAGACTACTGTAGTGCCACGTGGAACTACAATAGTGGGTGTGCAACAATGTAGTGCACATGGCACTATAGTGGTGCCGTGAGGCACTGTGCTACCTCACGGCACACTAAAGTGCCTTGTGGCTTTACAGTTGTGCACACCAATAGTGGGTCCCACTACTATTGACGTTTTATAATTAAATATTATTAAAATTATCTCAAAATATCTTATATGCCACTATCAAGAAAAATATACAGATATTATTCTAATAGCCTAAGATATTCAATCAGTTGAATGAGTTGAATCACTTGAATCAGAAAATTAGTTCATCACTCAAGAGATTAGAGAGGAACACAATTCTCGAAAAAGTGGTTTTTCTATGATTAAGAGTAAATTAAATTTTCTAAAAGAATCATCATCACATTCTTTTAGAGAACCGTCTCACAAAAGTCTTTCTCGATAAAATCTCTAAAACTCATGTGTTGAGTATATCTAGAGATAGAAAAGTGTATTTGTTATATGCTACGTGCCCACCACGCCCAAGTGCGTTGATGATTGACTTGGAAGATCTTTGTGTGGATCTCGGAGTGTGCTGATCGTTGGAACAGTTTCGTGGGAACGGAGAATCGATCGATCTTGCGAGCATGCTTGATTTAGACTATAAGATAGATATATATGAATCCTAACCTTGTATGTTGTTAATTTAATATATAAATATATAATAAATCCTGACTGACTGAAAAAAGTTTTCAATAAAAAGTTTTTAAGTTATCGTAGCATTGCACGATTTTGTTTTATTAAAAGATTCGATGTTTATTACAAATTTAATTTTTGAAATGGCCACAGGCTACACGCTTCCACCGCACACTCGCCATGATGACCAACAGATGCTTGGCTCATTGTCTTGGACTCCAGACTTGCCCGTGCCAAAAGACTCACTAAGGTTGTGCACATCTGCTCTTGGACGACCAACATCTTTCTCTGCGCGTCCACTAATGGTGAAATCTCCGCCATCATGGAGCTGGACTTTGCATGAAGAGTCACCCATATGGAGCTTGGTCCCACTGCTATTGGTAATTTTATAATTAAATATTATTTCAATCATCTCAAAATATTTGATACGCTATTATCAATAAAAATATATAGATATTATTTTGATGTCTTAAGATATTCAAAAGTTCAATCAGTTGGATCAATGAGTTGAATGCGAGAATCAGTTCATCAATCAAGAGTTGAGAGAAGAACATAATTTTTGAAAAAGTGATTCTACGATTAAGAGTTAATTAAATCTCTAAAAAAATCATTATCACGTTCTTTTAGAGAATCATATCACAAAAGCCATTCTCAGTAAAATATCTAGATCTCATGTGTTGAGTACATCTAGAGATATAAAAGTCTCTTTGTGATTGACATGGAAGATCTTGGTGTGGATCTCGGAGTATGCTGATCGTTGGAACAATTATGTGGAAATGAATAATCGATCGTTTTCACGAGTACGCTTGATTTAGACTACAAGATGTATATGATTCTTACCTTGTATATTATAGATTTAACTTATAAATATATAATAGATCTTGACTGATTGAAAAAAAAATCTTTCCAATAAAAGTTATGGCCACGTGCCACACGCTTCTACCGCGCATTCGCCGCGACGACCGACAAGTGGTATCAGAGCGGTCTTTATATATTTATATGTTAAATGTTGTGTGAGTTTTCTCGCATTGTTCGTATAATATGATATATGTATGAATGAATGGATGGCTATATTTTTTGAATGTATGTAAAATAATGGATCGTTAATTGTATGATGAATATTTGGGTTAGACTTTGTTTTTTATTTTTTTCCTAGATCTTATGTAATCTGTTTTGAGGCGTACGAATTTTTGTAATTTATTTTGAATATTATTGTAATTATTCTGAACGCGAGAAGACGAAGAACGCATGAGACGAACATCAGAAAGTACTGTTCGCGATGAAAATTTACTGTTCACGGATGGAAAATACCGTTCATGAAAATTTTACTGTTCATGCTGGGAAATGCTATTCTGGCGGTGGTGGCCGCGACTTCCGACAGTAGGATTGGCGGCGATGATGGGGCAGCGATAGGAGAGTCCTGTCATTTTTAAAGAAGTTTCATACAAATTCTGATACCAACCAACCCTATCAACATATGGTTTGATGATAACCCTCAATCTATCAAATATCTTTTTAAATTTTGAATTAATGTAATTTTAAAATTAATTTTTAATTTTTAATTTTATGAAAATGAGAAAATAATAGGTTGTTTGGGTTTGATCCAAGTTTGATCAAGTCAAGTAAAGTGTTTATTTGATTAAGTCAAAGTCAACTATTTTAAAAAGATAATTATAAAAATTAATTTTAATTAAGAAAAATAGTTTTTCTTATTTAAATAGAATTTTGTTGAAAACTTGAAGATCATGAAGATGAACATCAAGAGGAGAAAGAAATATTTGAGATATATGTATTCTTGAAGTCCTCTTTTTTATTTTTTTTATTTCAAGGATTGTAATTTAGAAATACCCCATAGTCACTCGATCAATTATTATTTTATTTAATTATTAAATAATTATTTTAAATGTTATGTTTGATAACATGATCATGCATTAGTCGATTACATACAATACATGAAAATCTCACACATTTTTATTTAATCATGCATCTCATCAGTAGAAACATGATTTATTAGGATTGTCCAAATATGTTTATATTTATTATTTTATGAAATCAATTGCATGTAAACTACTAGGTTTAAATTAGTTAAAACTTGATAATTACACCACACTAAGTGCTATAGTAACCTTTAGGATAACCGACTTTAGTAAAAGAGTTTTATTAATGTTTGATGAATATAATTAATTAGTTAATCTAAGTTCACATAATTATGATTTAGGTGCTTTAGAAGGTTAAATGAATTTAGACCAATGAGATTAGCATAACCGATTATTAAATATTCACAGGGTTATTATTTTGACCATTAATTAATTTAGATTAGTTAGATAAAAATGGAAACTCATAATCCTAAAATAGTGAGTGGAAGAAGGTTGACATGTCAATATAACCTACGATCTCCATTATTAGTACAACACAGTGAGCTACTATGAGGGCCTCGAGATGACTTTGTTTTTATCCCCCTAAGGAAGGTTTTGAGCTGTACCAATATCAACGTTGGACTTCTTAAGAAGATATGAGGAAGTGATGTAGTTTAGTTTTGATTGACCCTAAGGCGGCATATTTTAAATGAAGTCATGGAATCTGAAATAATTGGTTACACTCACAAAGTCACAATTAAGCTTTCAAGTGGATAGTTGTGACTCGAACAAACAAGCGATACCTTATTGTTAAAAGAAAAAATATGAGATATTTTAAGTTTTAATTAATAAGGATGAGAATGTCTCACAGACAGTCTGAGGTTAATCTGACTGACCCTAAGGCGACGCATTAATTATTACGTTATTTTATCGTGGTTAGTAAATGTTAAATTTAAATGTTTATTATGTTGCATTTATGTATTATGTTTTCTTTTCAAATTATAGATATTTATTAATTATATTGAATCTTGTATGTTTTAAATTTCAGTTATCATTATTATGTCTACCATGAGCAACCGTGTTACTGATTTACTCGCTCTTGAGAAATTGAATGGTGATAATTTTGTACGTTGAAAATCAAATATGCAATTAATGCTAATTTGTGAGAACCATAAGTTTGTTCTTACGGAGGAATGTCCTAAGGAGCCCGTTGCTAATGCCCCTAAGAATGTTAGGGACAAATATGATGCTTGGATCATATCAAACAACAAGGTGAAGTGCTACATGCTTGTGATCATGAATGATGTTCTGAGAACTAAGCATGAAAGCATAGAGACTGCCTATGAGATTATGGAATCTCTACAAACGATGTTTAGGCAGTAGTCTGATCAAAGTCGTCATAAGGCCACTAGGAGCTATATGATAACTAAGATGAGAAATGGTATTTCTGTGCAAGAATATGTTTTGAACATGATCAACATAATGCACGAGACAAAAGTACATGGGGTGACCATTGATGAACGGACTCATGTTAGCATCATACTTGACTCACTTACACTAATTTTTTCTGCGTTCATGACAAACTATGTTATTAATAAGTTGCAATTCAACATGACCTAATTTTTGAATAAACTGTAGACTTTTGAGTGACTCAACCTTAGAATGATCGAAGAGGAAGAGATAAATGTTGTCGAGCAAAAGGCTTCTTCCATTGTTAAAAGTAACAAGAGTAAGTAGATGAATGGAAGGGAAAAAGTAAGAACAAGAAAGGGAAGAAAGCCAAGACATCGCCAAAAGTCAAGAAGAATAAGAAAGTCAGCAAGCCTAAAGGAAAATGATTCCATTGTAGGGTTGAAGATCATTGGAGAAAAACTATAACAAGTATCTCTCCGAGTTGAACAAGAAGGTAAATACGATTTACTTGTACTTGAAGCTTGCTTAGTGGAATATGATTTGTCATCCTAGATACTTGATTCGGGGGCCACTAACCATGTATGCTCTTCTTTGCAGATCCTTGATACGTCAAGGGATCTGGCTGAGGGCGAGCTCATTTCGAGAGTTGGCAGTGACACACTCCTGACAATTAAAGCATTAGGGACAGTCCGTTTACATTTTGGATATAATTATTTAGTTTTAAATGATGTTTTTTATATTCCTGGATTTTTGAGAAATTTGATTTCTATTTCATATTTGCAAGAACAATTATTCGAAGTTTCTTTTATTGATAAATAGTTTATTATTTCTAAGCATGGATTCGATATTTGTCATGCAAAAGTTATAAACAGACTCTATATACTTAAACCGACTGAAGGCGCGTTAAATAATTATGAATTATTTAAAGTAGTAAAACCTAATAGTAACAAACGACAAATAGTTTCTCATGATGAAGATAATGTTGAGGGTTATGCCCTCAAAGTATGTATATTGACATTTTGATATGAAATTTAAAAAGCATTACATTTATCTTATAATTGTTTTTTAAATTATTGTTGAATAATATATATAAATATCTTAAAATTTCATATTCATCAATGAGACAATAATCTTGTATTAGTATAAGGATGAAGATTATAGATAATGAATAAAATTATCAGCAACATATTAAAGTATGACATCTTTAATTAACGATTGCTAGTACGGTTCACTAAGCATTATGAAAGCGTGTGATCTAGATCCGGATCATTGATGTTGATAAACATCTTAGTGAATGTAATTTATATAATAATATTATATATTACATGACCGATGTGAATTAATATCTTTATTAATGTGTCGTTTATCATAAAAATTTAATACACATCAATTCGATGATCATATGTAGATCAGTCTGAATCCTGAGTAGTCATGAATTCCTGTGCATGTCTACTGGATCTTTTGATTTACTTGTTAAGGTCTGTTTGTTAATTAGACTAGTGAATTAAATTATTGTTAGATAATAATTTGGATCGGCTACATCTGTTATTTCTAAAATAACAGATAAATTAGCTGATAGAGATAATTAGATATGTTAATTTTAAATTAACTGATATCTGGATAATTATCTGATTAAAATAAATATTTAATTCACAGTAATTGCCACGTGTCAATCACTGATAGTGTATCAAAAATTGACATGGACTATTGTGGTGTCACGTGTCACTACAGCAGTTAGTGCCGTGAGGCACTTTGTTGGCTCACGGCACACTACAGTGCTACATGGCACTGCAGTTGTGCACATTTGCAGTGGGTACCACTACAATTGGTAATTTTATAATTAAATATTATTTTAGTTTATCCGTAAAAATATGATACGCCATTATCTAGAATATATACATATATTCTAGATAATGGCCTTGGTTGTTGAAAGAAGAGGAGATAATCAGTTGATCAGATGATCAGTTCGTTAATCAAGAGATGAATTGAGAACACGATTAGTGTCAGAGAAATTTTCTTCTGTGATTAAACGTTAATCAAATCTCTAAAAGAATAATCATCACGTTCTTTTAGAGAATCATCTCACAAAAGTCCTTCTTAGTAAATCTCTAAGTCTCATGTGTTGAGAAAATCTAGAGATGAAAAAAGTGTCTTGTAATATTCTACATGCCCACCTAGTGCATTGAGGATTGACTTGAAAGATATTGGTGTGGATATCATAATCTACTGATCGTTGGAATGATTTCGTGGGAACGGAGGATCGATCAGTTTTTACATGGACACTTGATATAGATTACAAGAGGTATATGATTCCTATCCTTATATGTTGTAGATTTAACTTATAAATATATAATAGATCCTGACTGATTGAAAAAGAGTTTTCAATAAAAATTTTTATTTGGTCATCGTGGCGTTGCACAAGTTTTATTTTATTAAAAGTTGCATTTTTATTAAAAGTTTAATTTTTTTAAAAGGTCTCATGCCTCCACGCTTCCGCCACGCAGCGCCGCAACGACGAGTAGATAACACATATCTTTGGCATCTTAGGTTGATACATATTCACTACTATATAAAGGGGGATAGATGATGTGTAAAATCCGTCATTATAACTCTATATTGACGGCTGACCGACTATCATAATTAGGTATTTAAAAAAAACCGTCATTATAAAGGGGTACAATGATGGAGAATCTTCGTCATCGTAGGTACCGCGAAAGGAAGACGGGGATTGGCCATCATCTAAAGTTTCTCCATGTAGACTTTAGATGATGGGGAATCCCTACCATCTTAGTTGGCGCTAAAAGAAACATAGATGACGGCTGATCCCAGTCATCTTAAGTGCCAACAAAAGCATATATGACAGGGATCCCCCGTCATCTGAGGTACCGTATCAAGCAAATAGATGACGAGGAATCCCCGTCATCCAAAGTTCAAGAAAAGAAAAGAAAAAATAAAGGTTTTTATTTCATTAAATTTTCACAGCTATATAATATTGGTTCCAGATGGTTCCCAACAATAACATAAATAATAAAATCCCAAATGGTTCCAGCCAATAATATAAATCATAAATCCTCTAGATATTTTTTTAACAATATATGACATCGATCCTTGATAGTTCCCTACCGATAATATAAATCATAAAATTAACCAACAACATACATACTAATCACATCTCATCATAACATATTGTCCAAAAACTATAAAAAAAATTCATCATGAGAAATAAGTTATGTTATTGAAAAACTACTAATTGATAAAATACCACGTGTTAGCTGCATATTCGGAAACCATAAAACGTTTATAGGACAGATTCATGATGATAGTCCCAAAGCTGCTTTCCCTTATAGATAGAAAAACGTATGATGATATCTGAGACTTCATATAATCGAGAAAGTAAGAGATAGATGAGAAAGAGATTATCAATTCAACAATCTCACAATTGATAACGGATCTGAACTAAAAGATAACTATGCCAAAAGAAAACATCATTTCTTGGAAAGACAAACAAAAAAAAACACGTCATGGAAAGGCAAAAGATCAGACAGAGCTATTTATTAAATAGATTATATAAAAGTGTTTTTGAAAAGTGTTTTTTTTAAGTCATAGATAGGCAAAACAAATGCCTTTCCATGATAGATTAATGAATTCAATTTTCACATAAAATGAAGCTTCTAAATTTAAAGAAACAAACAACTACAATTCAATTCAATCAACGTAACTCTATCTTAATAAGGAAAAGATATACTTAAGACAATGAACTAAGATTTGAATGTTCGAAATTGATCCTAACAAAGTAAAATGAACGAAGAGCTAATTACAAAGTAAAATGAATGAAGGGTATAATAACAAAGTAAAATTGACATATATGTAGTATGAGTTTTCATCATCATGGTGCAAATCTAGCAATACTACTTAGATTAGTAACCAAAGAAGTTATTACTTACATAATTTATCTATGATATTATTAGAAGCCAAACAACTCTCTCAAGCCCATTCAAAATGAAGTAACTACAAAACAATAACAGGAATCAGCTAAGCTTGGGTTCTATAATAGAGACTTTAGAACTAAATTCTCTTAGAATTATGATAAAAGCAATTTATCTAGCCAATTTATTAGGTTGGTGGCCCAAACAGGTAAAAAAACAACAACATTAAGTTTTCTGGACTTCAAATTTAAATCTATAGCATCACTGATTATGGTATATGGCATGTTGCTCATTAAAATCCACTAGAAAGAAAAAAGGTTAATCTACACAAGATCTGAAAATTAGAGTTCTCACTATAGCTTTGAGATTATGAGTTAGAACGTAGAGAACATCTACCAACTCCCCAAGATTATGAGGAGGAATATTGGTGGCCATGCCAACCTGAAGCAACAACCATATATTAGGATAAGAAATACATAATGGACAATGTAGAATGCCTTACAGTCATTTTGAAGCAAAATAGGGAAGAAGATCAGGAGAGAAAAAATATTAAGGAAGAAAATTAGATGGAATTACCATAATCCCAAAAACTAAAGTGGGATAGTTGTCGGTGATAAAGACATAAAGAGAACTAGATGTATTAAGAGAACCAAAGTTATAATCTTTAGGATAATCAACTAATGGACATTATCCTCTCACATCTATGAAGAGTTCACTATGAAGAGTTTACTGAAGAGCTAATCTTTAGGTTTTCTCTTAAATCATGCCTACGCTACTAACATCAGCTAAAAGCAATATCTTTAGATTCACATGTAAGGACACACAAGGTTACTTCCTGTACCAACATAAATGCTTAAACAATCTTACTGTTCTTCCAAGAATAAATGCAGCTGTAGCACCTAGTGTAGCACCAATGGAGTCAGTAATAAATCCTAAAGGCAGCCCAAATAGATACCCGCCACCAAGCTGGAATGCACATAAAAAAATGACATACACAAATGGTAAGCTAAGGTAATTTCTCTCCAATCCAAGTATGACATATTCTAATAACCATCACAGATGTCAAATTCCATTAACATTCACATCTTTCCAGATTACTGAAGCACCATTAAATGTGTATTACTTCACTGATTAAAATAGAGAAAAAGTCATTGCTCTAAAAAATACCGTGAGTGCTAAAGCTGGAAGTGTCAACACAGTTAGAATATATGCAACAACCCTACATATTCAGAGCAACGTGTTAAAGGTCTTCAGTTAGAACTTAGAGCGACCCTAGGTGTGAGCAAAAAGGAACATCCAGACAACCTAAGGGAATACTTGATTCTACTGCAACAAAATTATGTAAACTTAGCAGCATCAATAGAGCTAGAATTAATTACAGAAAAGAAAGAAAGAAAAAAATCTTTTAATCATGGAATAAAAGAGATGGTATGCCATCAATGGATAGTTGCATACATTTTTTTCTCTGTAGATATTAGGTTCTAAGGAAGTTATTCTTTATTTCCTTTTACTAAAAACTCGAAGCATCCAAATCTTTTTGAATTCTAATGGGACCATGTAGACCCCTCGATTTGAATGCTCTAGGGACATACTAAGGGAGGTGGCATTGAAAATTTGAGCTAAAAGAAGACCTCCATTTATGTGGTGAGTTCATGAACCAATTAAACTACCCAAGGGGTAAACATATGCAATATCAACTGAGCCTCTCCTTGTAGTTATATCTTTATATATAATGAGATAGCTACAAGGAGAGGCTCGGTTGATAAGAAATCCAAAACGAGCTCCAAAAAATATAGAAGCAATATGCACTTTTAATAAAAAAAGATGAACTTCTGTCAAATTTTGGCTATTAGATGACTTACAAAATGAGTGGACCCTAAGGACTACGATCGTGCTTTACCCATAGCAAGAAATCCTTCAATATCTGTAAAATGCGATTCTTTCAACATATGTAGATGTAAGCAAAACTGAAAAAAGAACTGAATCTTTATGAGGCGAATGTCAAGTTATAATCTCATTACCAATGATACTTAGAGCAGATGGCATTAAATCAAAACTAGAAAGACCCACCTAAAAATTAAGTCAAAACAAGTTCACAACATTAAGAGAAAAGCTGCAATATAAAACAATTAACGAAGGCGAGACTTCTAACAAGGGCATAGCCGACAAATAAACACTTTTTCTACAAGGACACACAAGGTTACTTCATGTACCGAAGCTCAAGTCTGTAAATCAAAACCCTAAACCACAAATTAAAAACAAAGGGAAAGGCTTCAAGGGAAATCAAAACCGTAAAAACAGATTCTGGGGCAAGTACATAATTATGAGTTAATTATGCATGATTAATTAATTAAATTATTTATATATATTAATATAATTTCCAAAATTAATATATATATATANGTGAGACAAAATATCTAATTTATGAAGTTAGATAATTAAATTATTATTAGTTAATAATTTGGATCAACTAAATCTGTTATTTATGAAATAATAGATAATTTAGTTGATAATGATAATCAAATATGTTAATATTGAATTAACTAATATCTAGATATTTAATTTGATTAAAATAAATATTTAATACACAGTAATTATTACGTGTTAATCACTGATTGGATATCAGAGATTGACATGGACTACTGTATTGTCATATGGCACTACAGTAGTGAGTGTGCAACACTATAGTCCCACTCTGGCACTATAGTTGTGCACAATAACAGTGGGTCCCACTACTATTGGTAATTTTATAATTAAATATTATTTCAATTATCTCAAAATATCTAATACACCATTATCAAGAAAAATATACTGATATTATTCTAATGGCCTAAGATATTTAAAAGTTCAATCTGTTGAATCAATGAGTTAAATGACAGAATCAGTTCATCAATCAAGAGTTAAAAGAAGAACACAACTCTCAAAAAAATGATTCAATGATTATGAGTTAATCAAATCTCTAAAAGAATCATCATCACGTTCTTTTAAAGAATCGTCTCATAAAAGTTCTTCATAGTAAAATCTCTAGATCTCATGTGTTGAGTACATCTAGAGACATAAAAGTGTCTTCGTGATTGACTTGGAAGATCTTGGTGTGGATTTCGAAGTCTGCTGATCGTAGGAACAGTTTTATGGGAACAGAGAATCGATCGGTTTCGCGAGTGAGCTTGATTTAGGCTACAAGAGGTATATGATTCCTAACTTTGTATGATGTAGATTTTATTTATAAATATATAACGGATCCTGGCTGATTGATACATGTTTTTCAATAATTTTTTTTATTATCGTAACATTGCGTGATTTTGTTTTTAAAAGATTTGATTTTTATTAAAAAATGTTTAATTTTTAAAATGGCCACGCCCCACATGCTTTCACCGCACGTACGTTGCGACAACCAATAAGTTCTTCTACAAGGATCTGCCTAGGCGTGTCCCTTGGTGCCATTGCTAATGAGTTTTTACTCTGATACCAACTAAAGTAGTGAAAGCTTCAATGAAAAATACTGAACCAGCTAATAAGTTTCTTATCTTTCATTATTATTTTATGATTATATAATGGCGAGTAACGATTAATTCTATAATCATGAATTATTGTTTTTACAATATCAAAATACCATGCACTAAAAACTTGAACACCCATCACTACAAGAAACAGAGGTTTTAGTGACCAACATTTTAATTGCTAAAGCCCCAATAATTGGTCGCAAAAGGTCTAATGCGACGGACTTATTTTTGTCATGAACTTCGAAGCTTTTTCTTAGTGAGCGAAAGTCTTTCAAGATGTTATATGAAACTCGTCGCGTTAGTCTTTAGCGACGAAAAAAACCGGTCGCAAAAGGCTTTTGCGACGAAAATAAGAGTTGGTCGCAAAAAGGTTTTCGCGACCAAAAAAAATTTCATCGCAAAAACCTCTTTGCGACCAATATTTCTATTCTTCACAAAAAGCTTTGCAACAAAAAAATATTTCGTCGCAAAAACCTTTTGCCACCAATATTTTCTCTTCGTCACCTAAACTCTTTTGCGGCCAATTTTTTTGTCGCGAAATATTTTTGGCCAAATTTTACATTACAAGATGCTGAAGTTTTTTAGTTTTCATATACACTTGTAATAGCAATTAATATCATAAAAAAATTTATCAAACCCGATATTTTTCTAAGAAATACACATATTAATCATTGATATAGTAGTTCATTACAAAATCTCTTAATCATAATTCATTACAGAATTTAGTTCACAAATGTATTCAAAGAAAAATAAAAAAGTGAGTATTTAAAGCTTGATCTTATAACTATAAAGCTTAACAAATATCGTGAAGCTCATGTTTCTGTTATTGTCATTGTCAGGAGGTGGAAAACTATTTTGACGAGCCTAAGCGAATAAGCTTTGTAGTCGGATCTCCATTATGATTGTATAGAAGGTTTTGACAATTTTGAAATTGGTTTTTGATCGTGCCTATAATAAATGAGTTTTATGATTGAAATAATTAGTCAAATAATCAAAATGTAATAAATAAGCTTTAATAATAGAAATTACCTTAAATTTCTCCGCTCCCAAACTGTGCATAGCCAATCTCAATCATCTGGTGATACACCCTTATAAAGATGTCATTGTGCTACTATTAGATCTTTAAATTGTTTATAATGTCTATGCAATGTGTACTTGTATCACTTGTATGTGTTCGCTACTTCAAATTTAATCTAATCGCGCATAGCATTACTGGTCGATCCAAAAGTAAAATAGACCTGCAATAATCTTTTATTATTAGTCATGCAATAAAAAATATAAATAGATGTATCATTATTACCTGCAACCTATCAATTATAACGGCCAGAAATTCTTCAGGTACATTGGACCAACCTTTATATTGAAGTGGTATGAATTGTCGTACGAGGGCACCAATCTCAAGGTTGAATTGGACGGTCCACTTTCCAACAAGTCTAACAACACTAGGAGGAGGAGTATCGATTGGTAATTTTGGGAACTGGCTCACTAACCTCTCCAACTCAATCCCTCTTGTTGGCCTACGAATCTTTCTCACACTCTCCGAAGAAGATGAAGCCCCTACAACAAAACAAAGAATAAGAAACCATTATAATAGGAACTATTACAAAGTATATATACCTGTTTGGGAACCATCTTCATCAGTAGAAGATCCTACAACATGATCTAGATTTGGAAGAGGAGTATTTCTTCCAGGAGATATTAACCTGCATAAAAATGAGTAGCATAAAAGAAGATCCTAATCATGTTATTGCTTACAAAATAAATTAAAGCAAATTTAAGAAAAAATGAACGGATATTTTACGCTAACAGGCTCACCGTTACTTTAAACTTCAATCTATATTATCATAACTTGGTATAATATCCTCTGAATCATCATCATAATTAACCAAAGTGTCATCTTTATCGTTATCATCATCAATAAAATCAATATCTTCAATATTACTAGACTGCTTTGATTTTCATTTTCCATTTGATGCCATTTGGAATCATTTGGTGCAACAATCCAATAGAAGTATTCAATAACCTTTGTATTAACTTAGCATCAAGTTTGACAATAACTGAACTCGACTAGTTATTAAAATAATTATAGTAAACAAGATAGTTTCTTTCACATAGATGAAAACTTGAATCTATCTTGTAAAGGATTTGAGTTTGATATTTTAATAAAAAAAATATCAACAAGGAAGCACAAACCACCAATCGTCACTTCTTTTATGTTGTCATAATCACAAGCACCAGATTTACAACTTTTACCCTTAATGTCATAATCACAAGTACATGTATTGACAAATATTATCCTTAATGACTAAAGCTCAAACGTTCTAAGCTTTCCCAAAACTAAATCCTATGGAAACCAACTAAGTAGGCCCAATCTTGACCGTCTAATCTAGACGTTTAGGTAGAAAAACAAATACCTAAAATAAACTCATTTTCTTATTTTGACTAATTTACACAAATGATCCAAATCACCCATTTCTCTCAAACTACCAAGTTTTCCTCTTACCTCTCTTACTATCATTCAATATAGTTTAGATATTTAATTAACGTAAAAAAAGTTACTTGAAAATTATTTATATTATATGTAAGATGATATAACTAATGTAAGATGAATTCTTTGCCTATACCATATGGTACATTTATATCCCATCAAACAAGTCATGTGCTACTCTATTCATCAGGTCTATCAGTCTATGAACCATTTCAAATGAATCATGTGGTTGCATTAAAGTAAAACTTTTAATCCTGGAAAATAGTTAGCCGGAGGTAGAGTCTACTGTCTATGAATAATATTGAACCTAAGCCTGAATTTTACTTGCCATTATTAGTTTAATGCAGAGTATAATAAACCACCATATCAAATAATGGTAAAGCAGAGAAGTAATCTAACCTCAGAGACAAGCTTAGAAGCAACTTCAGATCTTGGGTGCTTGTTCTTATCTGGATGAAGTTGGAAAGCTGCACAAAACAAACCGAGAATCAATCAAATCAAATACATTTATCAGAAAACAACGCAGATTGAAATCCAATGTTAGATTTAAAATCCTACCAAGTTTATGATATTGCTTCCTAATAAGATCTATGTCTGCATCTTCTTCCGACCATTAGATCCCATTAACCCAATCTCAGAAAAACCATTAACATCAAAATCTAGGTTAATTTGGACAAATTGTACTTTAATCCTCTAGGTCAAAATAACTGATGTTCATAAGACATTAGCTTTTAATCTGCAGAAAAGACTTGTTGAAAAAGAAGAAGGAAGATGTTTGCTTACCTAAACCTCGGTGACAAATGACAGAGAAGAAGGAGAGCTCGACGAAAATGAGCAGCTCTGTTACAAGAGTGATCACTGGCTGCAAGGACTGCTGGGGGGGGGGGGNNNNGGGGAAAGGACTGCTCGCGGGGTGAGGGGAGCTGAGGGAAGTGAGAGATTTTATTGTTCTCTTTAAACGGGATCGTTTTTGTGGCAATCTATAGCGACGAAAAATTTAATTTGTCGACAAAAGTTTATTATTTGGTCGGTAAAGCAATACCTTTTATCGACGAATTTCTATATTCGTCGGCAAAAACTTAAGAAAAAATTGGCACGGCCTTCTTTCATTTTTCAAGTGAAATATAAGAGTCTTTTACGACTAACAAAAATGTTGGTCGGCAAAGAAAACTTTTAGTCACGAATTTTATTTCGTGGTTAAAAGTTTGGTCTCCTAAAAATACTTTTCTTGTAGTACATTATTTAAGTGAAGAAGGTGAGCTAATCAATTGGCTTTTAGAAAAGAATATACTAAAAAACTCTAGACAAATATTGAAAAATACTATTTTGTCTCATAAAATAATTCCCATGTTTGGACAATGGCATACACAAGTCTGATAGATACTTCCTTTAGACTCTTTTTATCAAACATACCAACATCTTACTTATAATACTTATTTGTTATATATCTAGTCTCCCTATAAAAGTAATGAATAGAGAAGTATCCCTCGTGTTTGCATGATTGAAATTCTATGTTAAAAAATTAAGCTTGTTCCATTTTTTTTAGCGTTACTTAAGAAATATTTAAATCTTGACTAAGTGATGAAAATAATCAACATTTGCTATATATTATAATTAATTTCATTTATATTTAAGTTCAAGGAAAATAGATCTAACCAGTAATATTACATTTGATTATTTATACTATATATAAAAGTGTGGATGTGCGAAAAATAGGTTTAGACAAATTTATCCTCCATACTTAATTGAATTCCTTAAACACACTTTTTTTGAATTATTTTTTTAGTGACCCTTAGAATCATTTGTAATTTTTTTATCTTTTCATTTTGTAATATAATTTTAGAGAAAAATATTACGTTTTTTTCTCAATGATTTTTAATTAAAAAGTTGTCCATGATATAAAATTTAAAAATACTTAATAGTGAAATAACATTTATGATCTTGCCTAGAATATATAAAATACCAAAAAATGTGTAAATTGATTAAAGGTGAGACTCAAATTTACTTTCTATCTATTATTTAGATATTTAAAAATTAAGTTAATTGAGCATTGATTAGTAATTAAAATGATAAAATAATGAAGATGAAAAAAATTCATTAAGTGAAATTTCTATTGTATTCGCTTTTTGTTTTGTGTGTAATTCCTCCATATATATTAATTTTTGATGTTATACTAATTTTCTATTTATGTTATTCTTTTTCACGAGTTTCATTCGGTAACATGGTAAATGAGTTTAAATCTTAAATGAGAAAAACCTATTTTATATATTATATTTTTAATTAACCCACATGAGTAAAGAGTCATGTCGTTATGTGTTATTAGTCATTAAAAAAATTAGAAAAATTACTATTATCATTTACTTTTTACACTGCTACGGGCTTCTTATTCCACCTCAACAGTGCGGAGAAGCTATTTTTCACTTAGTCAACAGTCCAATATTGTTCTAAATTTGAAACGAATGTTATAACTAAAATAGAAAGATTGGTTGAGTAATTTCCCTTAATTTTTTTACAAAATATACATAATGCATGCTTTGTGCAACCAAGAAAGAAATATTAATTCAATATAATATATAACTTATTAATGCTTCTATGAGTTGAACAACTCTCTGACAACAAAGATTTCTTACAAGAAGCAAAAAAAAAATTACTTTTTAATACTTTAAAAACATCCAACTAATGAGGGGACCATTTTCAAATATATTTAAATTCCTAAAGTTGTTCAATCTCCCAACCACAGAGATTCTACTCTATAAGGTAATGAGAACAACATGAGCTGCTTCATTGTTAAAGCAATTAATCAAATACTCCATTGTCTGCCATTGACACATCTTTTCTCATCCAAACAAGTTGTCAATCTCCTTACATTACTCAACATGTCTGCTTCTTCATTCCCTCTTAAGCTTCATCTACCTTTGATCAAACTTAAAGGGGACAATTGGGTTTCAACAATTTTCTGATTATCATTCAGTACTAACTAAGCTAGGCAACATGTTATGCTCATGGAAGTACATGTGCTTGATCTTTACTCTCCTTTCTCTCATTACTCTATCAGAAGCGTCAAGGTTTCCAAGGGATTTTTGGAAACAAATGTTACCAAAGAGGTTCCCTTCTCCTTCTTCCACTCCATCTAGAGGCACGAATTCCTTCTCGACGTCGTCTTCGAAGGCTCTTAAAACCGATAGGAACCGCCCTTTCTCAAATGACAAGGTCTAGTTTGATCTTTGAAGAGCTGTTAATTTCTGATTTCTGCGTCTGTCTAACGGTAGAAAGATTCGGATTTTGACGCTGCACGAATTGGAGAAAGAATGTGCGGAATTTTCTCCGTTTAATGATTCATTTTGCTGATCTACTAACAAAACCATATAGTCAAGTATAAAAAATTTCTTTTTCTGTAAAAATGTATCAGTGCTGTTACCCGAGGTGGAAAAATAAGGAAGAAAAGAGAAGCTCGCGTATAATCGTCGAATCAAACAGTGTAGATGGGTTGCTTAATCGCGTATAATCATCGAATCAAACATGCAATTCCTTCATGTATTATCAAACATAACATTATGTAATGTCTTTTATCAATTAATTCAGTGTTTGTGCAGAACAAATGCAAGTTTTTCTGCATTTCTCAGATCCTTTTAGGCTTCTTCTTTTGTAAACTTTGAATCAATTCCTTGTTTAGAGATATCACCGTTCGTTTTCGTGTGCGTCCCCAGTATTCCATGCCGGTCGTGATAACCATATAGTTATATTGTGGTTTTCAAAATGTGTTTACTTAGAAGAAGACAATTAACTGTTATTTGAATATCATGAGTATGTTTATATCATGTATAAGTTTTGAATACAGCAGATATATTGACTATCTTCCATCACCCATTGGTTTCAATATTTGGCTCCTCATGCTATCATATCCTGCATCTCTACTGCTAGAACAACCAATATCACCATCAATATCGACACTGTAAAGATCCGAAGGTGCCCCGACCGTCCTGAGCAAGCTATCGGTTTCTTCTGAATACAATTCACCTTTCCCCCATGGATGTTTTGACATACTTCTCAATTCCTCCAACTCCATTTCCACTTCCTTCATTGTTGGCCTTTCCTCTCCTTTTACCCTCAGGCACCTTCTTGCTAGCTTGGCTACTTCCTTTACTTGATTCAAGTTCGTGTCGTCCACAATAATTGCGTCGAGTATTTCATCTAATAGGCCATCTTTCATGGATGAAACAAAGTACATTGCCAAGTTCCTATCAGACTCTGGCCTGTCAAAAGAAAGCACTTCCATGCCTGTGAGTAACTCTACCAAAACAACTCCGAAACTATAAACATCACTCTTTTCTGTTAGTTGACTAGTGAAGAAGTATTCCGGGTCTAAGTATCCGAGCGTTCCCTGCACCAAAGTCGTTACCTGCGCTTGATCTAGCGGAATAAGTCTCGACGTGCCAAAATCTGACACTTTTGCCGAGTAACTGTCGTCTAATAGTATATTCGTCGTCTTTAC
The DNA here is from genome assembly GCA_003255025.1 of Datisca glomerata. Taxonomy (NCBI): domain Eukaryota; kingdom Viridiplantae; phylum Streptophyta; class Magnoliopsida; order Cucurbitales; family Datiscaceae; genus Datisca; species Datisca glomerata. Next base: position 631,125 of record QANY01006295.1, read on the forward strand.
GTCTCTGTGTATAATCGGCATTGAAGTTGCGGAATGCATGTATGATAAAGCTCCGGCAGCTTCTGCTGCTATCTTTAGCCGTTTTTCCCAGGAAAGTGACAGTCCTCGGACTTTACCATGAACATGCTCGGAAAGTGTTCCGTTTGTGATGAATTCATAAACCAACAAAGGCACTTCTGTCTCTAAACAACAACCCAAAAGCTTTACCACATTCCTATGGTTGATTTGCGAGAGGACAACAACTTCATTAATGAATTGCTCAGTCTGGCTAATTCGATTACCCGTTTTCGATTTCTTAATAGCAACCACTTTGTTGTCCGGTAATAAGCCTTTATAAACCGTCCCATAGCCTCCTTGTCCGATGACTCTACTTTCGTCATAGTTGTTGGTTGCTTCTTTAAGCTCTTGAGAGGTGAAAATCCTTGCTGCCTCAACAGAAGTACCTCTATGATTAGAAAGCTTTAGCTGTAGAAGTAAACCCCCATTTTGTTGGAAGAACTTTTCTCTGACTCTCATCAGCTTTCTTTTCTTCAACCCCCAATAGATCCAGGAACCGCCTGCAACGATCGTTAAAAGACTTGCGCACACACCTGTACCGAAAGAAATTAATCGACTAATTGCTTGTTGTTTCAACTCTAAATTGCGAACCAGAAGGCTAGGCTTACCCAAAAATATACTGAGAAGAAGCGAGAGTTTTCTAGGCCCATCATCCCGAGCGCAACCAGTTCCGTTTTTCAATCCGTCGCCTTCGTACCCATCTGGACAGGAACACCTAAAAGAGCCAGAAAGGTCCAGGCATGAATTAGTGCAGGGTTGCTCTGTGCTGCACTCATCAATATCTGCAACATTCAAAACATCTTCATTAAGAGCTGGAATTAATTGAAGGAGAGAAATTTATTTTTTCTCTCTTGTAAAAGAAAAAAAAAATCCTTATACTTTTAAATTTATATAAAACATACATTTACACTTCATAATTGATGATTTAAATCTTTACACTTTTTAGGTTTATCAAAATGATCCCTCTCACGTTTACAGTTTATTAAAGACGGCGAGAGGGTCCTTACCTTAAAAAAACAGAAACAAACGTAGAAAAACCCAGCTCGAAGGAGAGGCTCCATCCCTGCACGAGTTCGAAGTAGAGGCTCCATTCCATCGACGAGTTGTGAAAGGAAGATGGTTTCCTGGAGTCCCCCGGTCGACCGCCCTTTCACCTTGAGAGTCCCCCGGTGCTTGCGGGTCTTTCCCAACCGGTTCTCCGGCGCCAATCGTTAACTTGAGGTTTTTATTTTCAAACTTGATGGAGAAATCATGTTAACAATTCTTAACATGTCCATCTGGAAGCTTGGGGAAGAAGCCGAATTCTTCGCAGACTATGACAGAAACTTCTCAAAGGAATGGTTGACCACAACTAGGCCCGCCATTAGAGATTTAGAAATTGGACAGATGAACTCATCTGGGATTTGAGTTTGTTCTTCGGAGGAGTCATAGTTTGAGGGAGATTGAGGATTGTAGTGATGGAAATGATTGGGAAATTTGAACCACCCATTCGGAACAGGAAATTCGGAAGAAGCATAGCCCTTTCTTTGCCTTGATAATAATTGGGAGTGATAATCTCAGTACTATCAACAACAGCGTTGAAATTAGGATGAACTTGATGAAGATCACGAGTTAAATCAATTGAAATTAACCCAGCACTACATCCCATTCCAGACAGATTAAAGCTTTTAATATTGCTTCTAAGTTTGTATTTATTAATAAACATGGCAAAATAAAGCTTTTAGATATACACTTTCAGTTCTCTACTATTTTTTTTCTGGTTCTCTTCCAGATTGCAGGTTTGTCTTCGATCCTGTCTTCGTTGTTCCATTTTTTGCAGGTTTGTCTTTGGTTTTCTTGCTAAAGAAGCAAGCTACCCTGTTAAGAATTGATCGTTGGCCTCATCCAAGTTTTTCTAAGTTTGTTTCTGTTTTTTAGGGTACGTATCCCCCTCTCTTTCTAATTAACGGTAGACATGAGAGATGGACCATTTTGGTGTACAACAATTTAAATGGTCAATTATAAAATGTATGAGTATGTTATGAGTAAACTTGAAAATGTATGAGTGTTTCTTGCATTTTAGCCTTGATTTTTAACCGAATTCAATCATTTTTATATAAAAAGACTAAGTTACCATTTTAGTTTAATTCGGTTAATTTGTAACTACTAGACTAAGGTCTAGCAAATTTTTTTTGCTAGATTGATGGTCTAGCGTGTAAATTTTAAAGGCGAAATGCTAGATCGAAGTTTAACAGTAATTTTTTGCTAGATCAGAGTGTAGCATATGGGCATTTTAGTTTCTCCTCTATTAAAAATGCCTGATTTTGTTAAAATTTTGAAAGAGTCTTCTTTTCTTTTCTTTTTTCCAGTTTGAAGGGTATTTCTAAAATAATTTTTCATTAAAAGAAGTTCATTTGAAGGTAACCAAAATCCGAAGGTGTCTCAAATTCTTCAGTGATAAAGTTCAACGAGCTACTTAAGGGAAATATTTTATTGTGATATCTTATCGAACGAAAATCTTATTTCGAATTAGAATGCAGTTTTTTAAGAGCCTATAAATATGAGATTATATAAATAGTTTGATAGCTCCAATTCTAGAAAAATGAGAGGATTTTTCACTCTAAAAGAGGCATCCTCAGACGAGAAGCTTTTGCATTAAGAGATGGCTATATCTAAAAGAATACTCTATGATATTGAGATGCTTAGTTAGAGAACTTTACCCACGCTAAAGAGTAAAAACGGTTTCTAAACTAGTGGGTTGCTTTTAGCCCGATCGATGAGAAGTGACTAGTTTTTGTTTAAGCTAGTTATGATTGTCAAATATCGTCACAATATATGGTTTTGTGTGCGTTGGATTGAATGGGGTGTAATGACTTTTGAGCTAGTTTCTGCGCATGTAAAAATGTTGATAATGAAATAGTTATGAAGATAAATAAATTGACAGAATCACGTTAAAAAATTATCATTTTATTTATTGTTTATGACATTTTTATTACAACAAAGTACGTACCTTGGCAGCCATTGTTGAGGTAGGGGTTCCCTCGAAAACCGTCGGAACAACGGCAGTGATATCCCGATCCGTTAGCCGCGTTTCGACACTCACTATTTGCTGATTTACAAGCATAGCTACTTGAATTTCTTAAGGCATCTTGGCAAGTTTCATTACCAATAGCCCAATCAAGCACCAAAGGACGTTCTGATATGTTTTGTATATTTTGAAGATCCAATGATGAAAAACTGTACGCAGTTTCTTCAACTACAAATCCGTATCCACATTGAATTCCCTTTAGAGTAGAACCATTAATAAGTAGCCTTCCAACTGTAACTTGAAAATCCTTTATTCCTTCTGGAATCGAATACTGGCAGCATCCCGTGCCAGAACAAGATCCGTTAACTGTATTCTTCGGTGAATTACATCTCGAAATGCATCCGCTCGAATAGTTATTTGAGCTTCCGATAAGCCCCACTGTAGCACAACCGATAGAAATGAATTTATTCCGCGTATAAGACACATAGAATTTCGACAAGGTGAAATTGAACGAAACCGAAATGTTTTGAATTATATTGGTATTGTTGTAACAACTACGAGCAGTACTTCCAAGAACTTGCATCTGGCCGTCCTCCGATATGTCGAGAACTTCAATGGTGCCGTGACGGAGAAACGGCTTGGGCGGGGTGAAAGAGTTGTTGCAAGTGATAAGGAACGATTCATCATAGTAACAGGAAGGAGTTGTGCCAAAAGGGTAAGGAATTGCAACTGAGCCACAGTTTCGTTGGCAGTCTGGTTGCCTCACTTGGGATGCTGCTTTTGTTGCTAATAACATTAATAGCAAAATTATAAGAAACGCAAATCTATGTAAAACCATTAGCAACATTTCTCTTCTCTTTCTTTTCTTTCCTTAAAAAAAATTATGTTTAAGAAAAGACTTTTTCATGATCTAAATTGATGTATTTACATGATCCTCAATCGTCGTAATATTCAATCAGATATAACGTGAGTATATACTTGGACAACGAGTTTCTATTCAAAATTCAGCGGCACCCTTCTTTTATAATAACTAAAAAAACACATTATTCAACAGAGAGACTATTCTAAGTCCTCCTTCCTTAATAATAAAATAAGTGAAATGACAAAATGAATTGACAAAGCTAACGAGTATTACGTTGATAAAAAAGAAATAGAGAAAACATAAATGAACTACTCTAGAGTTCAAAACCCACAAGAAAACCGTAGACCACAAGGAGTTTGATCTCTTTATTTTCATACGTTCCACGCAAACTATTCGTTAGCTATTTTTGTTTGACTGCAAAATTTCTCTTTGAATTTTTATATTTTAATGAATTTTGGGTCTACGGCAGACCTCAAGAAAACACCAATTTTGTGCTTGTTATGAAGGACTATAAACATTTAGATTAATCAGTGGACTATATGCGATTATCAAGCGAAATTGATGTGCACTGCATCTCTATAATTAAATTCACACAACAGTCTAACAAAAGAATTAACCTTAGTTATTGAAAAATACTTTATAACACTTAATATTATGAATAAATATGATGTGCACGTGTTGTTCGATGATTCATGTTATGAATTTTATGAGTTCTATATGCTCTTGTTTTCCTCTATTGGTCTCACATAAATCTGTAATAAACTACACAAACACAACAGAAGGTACGTGTGAGGTAATTAATTAGGAAGATCCCATTAAGCATATGCAATTGGAAAATCCACTCTTAACAATTATATTTTGGACAAAGATAGTCCCGTCAATGTCAAGAGTGTAGGTCAAGTCAACCTTAAACGAGGGTGTAAGTTTTGGGATCGGGGTCTCTACCGTTAGAGACACAATGGCAGAGGGCTGGGAAATTGACCATCTATTTTCATTGGATCCTCTATTCGATTTGGGCGGTCTAAATGAGAGCAACTATTATCTATCATTTAAAAAATTAACATAGAGAATCCAATTCTTAAGTTTGAATATAGAGAGAGTATTATTCAATAAAGTTGGTGAAATAATTTTCCAAACCAGTAATTTAAAGATTAAAAGAAATATAAGATGGTTGTATGGGTGGCCAAGGATTTTTCTTTTTTCTATGGTTTTTCAACGGAGACGGATTCAAAAATTAAAGCAGTTCTAGAATTAATTTTATTTGTTGAAATGCTTATTTGGTGGGAATTTTCCTCCTTTCATCATGTTATTTGATGGGGAAGTTTGTATTGACCAAGTTAATTTTACTAGAATTTTAATTAGTGTCATCGAAGAAGTCAATTTTCTCTTGATCTCTTAGATAACGATACTTAGGGTGATAAAGATATTTATGATGAGTTTGTAACGCTTTGTCTAAAAATACTTTAATGTATTAAAACTATTATTTCACATCAGATATACTTAATAAATATTATTGTTTGAAACATACTATAATATGTGGAAGCACTTCTATAAAAATCATATGCTCTAGTATCAGAGCTTTCAAGCCATTAAAACTAACTTTAAAACATTCTGCATTTTTCTTACTTGGTTCAATACTTGTTTTCCTTGTCCATTTCATCATCATGAGTCTTGCCAATAGAATGTATATTGCCAATAGAAGTTGTGAGTAATTTGATTATAAGTTTCTTATTCTAGTTTATGGCATAGGTGAAATATATTATCATGGAAAACGATTTCAACGTGGTAACTAACGAATCAACTATTGTTTTGTTGGTACAGTTTTATAAGCTCTACTTGGACCATTTGACACTGTCGATATTTTTAGGGACAAAATTAACTAAGTTAAAACCTAATATCTAATACCAATTATCATTGTTGTGGACAAAATTAACAGAAAAATAGCCACACAAAATGTTATGAATTAATAACTAATAATGGGTTTTACTGTGCAGAATAACATGCAAAAGGGAGAAGAATGAGAGAAGAGATAAGAAAGAGAAGATGACACCGAGAGTTATTCTGGTTCAGTTCCAGAAATGGAACCTACATCCAGTCACCAGAGAAGGCAATCTACTAGTTTGGTGTCCAACTGATTATAGAGAAATACAAAGGCTCAAGTATACATAAAATACAGAATACAAGCTCTCCCTCACTTAACCTCGAAACCCAGGTAACAGACCTCCATCGATGCTTCTTGAGAGTTACAGATTGATAGTCTTCTAGTCTTCTTTCTTATGCCTTTCTTTCTTGCTAATTGGGAACATAATCAAATCGCATGCTGGATTATGTTTCTTTGTGGATATATATATGTGATGATGCTGTGGTTGTCTTAGGTAGTTGATTTAGTTACTAGGATCCCTCATTTGGCTTGACAGTTGTGAGTAATTGTTATAACAATCCAAGGAAAGTTAGATTTAAGTTGATAGACTGCTTTACAAAATCTCCACCTTGAATCAAACTTCATTTAGTACCTCCCAAACCCTAATTTTCTCCAGCCAAACCTCAGACCTCAGTCTGAGACAATCTTCACATTTATCAAGTTTAAGTAGTGCTTAAACTTTACGGATGTAACATGCTTTATGGTAATGTCAACAAGGTTATCATCAACGTGAATCTTCACCACAACTACCTTTCTTGATGAAATCACCTCTCTTTAAAATCCATTCTTATACCAATATGTTTAGATCTCTCGTGGTGCATTTCGTTCTTTATCAAGTGGATTACACTTTGATTTTCACAATATATTATTATACTGTTTTGTTTGATGCCTAGTTCCTTAACAATCCATTTTAACTATAAAGCTTCCTTAACTATCTCAGCTGCTGTAATATACTCAGCTTCTGTTGTAGATAAGACCACCACTAGTTGAAGTGTACCTTTCCAGCTCATAGTACAACCAAAAACTATAAACACTTACCCTGTCAAAGACCTTCTCTTATCTAGGTCTCCTATAAAATCAGAGTCAACATATCCATGAATGATTTCACCTTCTGTGTTTTCCTTTTCAAACACCAAACCTTGCCTCAGAGTTCCTTTTAGATATCTTAGAACCCATTTAATAGTCTCTCAATGTTCTTTGTCAAGTTTTGCATGAATCTACTGACTAGACTTATTGCATATGCCAAATCAAGTCTTGTGAAAACCATAGTGTACATAAGGCAGCACTTGCATAGGGAATTTTCTCCATTAGATCTTGTTCTTCTCTTGTCTTAGAAGATTGTTCAGAAGTTAGCTTAAAATGAGTAGCTAAAGGAGTCTTGACAGATTTTGAGTCTGCCATTCCATATTTCTTCAAGACTTTGAGAAATAATCCTCCTAGTGAATAAACATCTTGTTTTACACCTTGTCTCTACAAATGTCCATTCCAAATATTCTTCTTGCTTCTCTTAAATCTTTCATCTCAAACTCCCTATGGAGTAGAGCCTTAAGCTTTCTGATTTTAGCCATTTTAGATGATGCAATGAGGATATCATCTACATACAACAACATGAATAGTCTTGATCTGTTATTAGTACACTTACAATATACACAACTGTCAAACATGCTTCTTGAGAACCCATTTCTAGTCATAAACTCATCAAATTTGAGATATCATTGTTTTGAGCTCTGTTTTAAACCATAAAGAAAATTCTTGAGAAGACATCCCTTGTTTTCTTCTCCTCTCTTTATGAAACCATCGGGTTGAGCCCTAAAAATCTTCTCCTCTAAGTTTCCAGGTAGAAAAGCTGTTTTAACATCCATTTATTCTAGTTCTAGTCCATATTGAGTGACTAGAGCTAGAGGCAATCTAATTGAGGTGTGCTTTACCACTAGTGTATAGATTTCAGAATAGTCAATGCCCTCTCTCTAACTAAAACCCTTATCTACAATTATTTCTTTGAATCTAAGTTTCTCAGCTCTTGAAATTTCTTGTTTCACCTTGAAAATTCATTTACATCCAACAATCTTTTGTCCTTCAGGTTTGTCAACCAGAACCCAAGTGTGGTTCTTGTCTAAAGAGTTTATCTCCTCTTTCATAACCTCAAACCACTGGTTTTTCTTCTGGCTTTTCATAGCTTCATTAACATTTCTGGGTTCATTCTAATTCAGATTTTATGCTGCTACTAGAGAAAATGCAATAAGGTCTGCATATCCATACCTAGCAGGTGATCTGAGCTGTCTCCTGTTTTTGTCTCTAGTTAATTGATAATCTGAAAGGTCTTCCTGTTCTTCTTATGTTTCAAATTGTCCTTTATGTTCATCATCTAGTCCAAATTATGTGTTGGTGAAACTTGAAGCATTAGGTTCTTTGCTAGTGTTTCCAAGCTTCACCTCAAAACCAATCTCACTGGTTTTTATATTTTTTGGTTGATTGATCATGTTAGAGTTCGTCATGTACATTTCATCCTCTCTAAATGTAACATTTTTGCTTATGAAGCTCTTGGACCTTTTACTCCTTGTAGCCTTTTATTCCTTTAGGGTAGCTAACAAACATGCACCTTCTTGCCTTTGGGTCTAGTTTTCCCTCTTTGATGTGAGCATAAGCCACACGTCTAAAAAACTTTAGGTTAGTGACATTTGGTGAAGATCCAGTCCAAACCTCTTCAGGTGTTTAAACTCCAAAGCTACTGAAGGACACCTGTTAATAAGATAGGTTGCTGTATTGGCAGCTTCTGCCCAAAACTTCTTAGCTAGATTAGCACATGACATCATACACCTTACCCTTTCTAGGAGAGACCTATTCATCCTCTCAGCCAGTCTATTCTGCTGAGGTGTGTAAGGTACTATTTTATGCCTCACAATGCCCTCATCCTTGAAAAACTTGTTATACTCTTCATTCAAGTATTCTAGCTCATTATCAGTTCTCAATTTATTAACCTTTTTACCTACTTGCAACTCTAACATTCTTTTCCATTCTCTAAATTTTTCAAATGCCTCACTCTTTGATTTAAGTATAGAAATCCAGACTTTCATAGAGCAATCATCTATAATAGAGATGAAATACCTTCCTCCACTTAGTGATTCAGTAGTTGACAATCCCCAAAGATCTGAGTGAATATAACTCATAATTTTTTGTGTTCTGTGAGTTGTAGAACTGAACATAACCCTGGTTGCCTTCCCATAGACACAATGTTCACAGAACTTCAAACTTTCCAGCTATCTCCATTAAGAAGGCCCTGTTTCTCAAGTTTTATGGCCCCATTTCACTCACATGTCCCAACCTTTTATGCCACATGGTTGATCTATCAATTTCTGGTGTAGATACCGAGTTTGCTGCACCAATCAATGCACTGCCTTGGAGTACATAGAGACCTTTTTCTTTTTAATGTTTCATGGATCCCTTGTAGATTTTGAGAACTCCATTCTCTCCCTTATAGTTATACCCACTTTCATCCAAAACTCCAAGTGAAATGAGATTCATTTTCAAGTCAGGCACAATTCTTACTTCTGACAGTATATTCTCAGATCCATCATGTTTTTTAATCCTGATTGTTCCAAATCCAATGATTTTACACTCTTTATTATCTCCAAGTAAGAATTTTCCACCATCATTCCTAGAGAAAGTTTCAAACCAGTCCATGTTTAGTGTCAGGTGAAATGAGCACCTAGAGTCAACGATCCACTATTTTTCAAAGTTTTTGGTTGCCACCACTAGAACATCAACACTTTCATATCCATCTTCTACCACAGCAACATCACCATCAACCCCCTCTTTCTTTTAGAACAAAGTCTTCTATACCCACTTCATGACAATGATAACATCTCACCTTCTTGTTGTTCTTTACATTCCTGAACTTTCATCAAGACTTACTTCTTCCTCTAAACTCATTCTTTTCTGTTCTTCCTCTCAAAGATTAGCTCTCTCCACTAGAATCCTTTTGTTCATACTTTCTTTGCAAATCCTTTGATTTAAAGCTCCAATCACATCTTCCAGTGATAGTGTCTCTCACCATGCTTGATAATGACTACAAATGTCTCATATTATTTTGGTAAGGAGTGTTAAAGTACCAATGCCTTATCTTCATCATCATACTCCACTTGTCTGCTCTCAAGATCATGGCAGTTTATTGAACTCATCAATGTGTCCTTATATATTCTTACCCTTTGCCATTCTGTATGTGAAGAACTTTGCTTTTAGGTACCATCTGCTAGACAAAGTCTTTGTCATGTACATGCTCTTTAGCTTGAGCCAGACCTCAGCCACAGACTTCATTTTAGATATTCCCCTTAGAACTTTGTCACCCAGGCTTAGGATTAAGGTATTGTATGCCCTTTTCATGATATCTTTCTTTTTCTCCTCTAAATAACTTGCTGGCATCTTGCTTTCTCCCTCGATTGCTTCATCCAGTCCTAAGTTCCCCGAAAGTGCAAGCATCTTCATTTTTCAGATGCCAAAGTCATTAGTGCCATCAAACTTCTCAATGTCATGTTTGATTGATGCAGTGGCCATCGTAGAAGCTTGAACCTCTCTAGTTGACAACTTTTGGCTCTAATACCAGTTTATTATGAATTAATAACTAACGATGGGGTTTAACTATGAAGAACATTCAAAAGGTAGAAGAATGAGATAAGAGATAAGAAAGAGAAGATGACACCGAGAGTTATACTGGTTCAGTTCCAGAAATGGAACCTATATCTAGTCACTAGAGAAGACAATCTACTGGTTTGGAGTCTAAACGATTACAGAGAAATACAAAGGCTCAAGTATACAGAAAATATAGAATACAAGCTCTCCTTCACTCAACTTCGAAACCCAAGTAACAGACCTCCATCGATGCTTTCTCAGAGTTACATATTGATAATCTTCTAGTCTTCTTTCTTATGCCTTTCTTTCTTGCTAAATGGGAACATAATCAAATCACATGTGGATTCTATTTCTTTGAAGATATATCTATGTGATGATGCTATGATTGTCTTAGGTAGTTGATTTAGTTACGAGGATCCCTCATTGGCTTGACAATTATGAGTAACTGTCATAACAATCCAATGAAAGCTAGATTACTAACTTAAGTTGATTTCAGCTTTATGCAAAAATACCAACTTTTGTTATAAAAAAGTTTATATTTATATATGTACCATCGAACTACACGTTCACATCATATTTGTCCTTTATTGGTTTGCATTTTACACGTCACGTGAGATTACATTTACTATCAACTCATAATATTAATGAACAACATGTTGAAAAGAAAACTTACCCAGATCACAAAGCAAGGAAATGATTAATGAGAAAAACCTGAAATGTTAAAACAGAAAATTCTTAAATATGCATCCTAGCCAATCTATAAACATGAATCAATTATCACAACTTACTACTCAATAAAAACAATGACTAATAGTTACCATAAACACTAACCTATAATCAAGCCTAATTACAAACTCAACAAGTAAAAACTAAGCAAATGTTGGTTAAAGCTTACCTTGCGTACAAATAACTGATATCTAAAGGAGGGAAACCTATAAAAGAACATACATAGATAAAGGAATATTACCAACAATGCATGTTCTTATGTATAAATACCTCAATAATTCAAAAGTAGAGCATTTCATCCATAAAAATTAGATAAAAAAACAAAAAATAAAACTCAATGTAAAATATAAGGGTAAGCTCTAGCCCTAGGTTTGACAGATGACTAGCAGAGCTTTGATTGAGAATGGTTCACCTCATGAACAAGCACGACAGAGCTTAGGGATGAGCTTATGTGGGTCAAGACGTCGAGTCATCGCTTGTAGAAAGAGAAAGTATATGTGCTGAGAGAGACATTAGAGAGAGACAAAGAGAGAGGATGTACCGTCGAGAGTGACTAAGAGAAGATTGTCGAGATAGAGACATGATGTTTCTTCGATGAAGAGGAGTGACACACAGTTGAGAGAGAAATGAGAGTAGTGAAACAACTCATGTTTTCCACTTAATTTCATTTAGAATGAGTTTCTAGTGAATTTCATTTCATTTAGACGTTGGTTTTGGGGGCAGAACAGATTGTAGTCGGTGCTCGTATGTTTTCCCTTGTTTTTCATTGTCTTCTAGAGCATTCTTTGTATGAACGCTGTCATTCAGTGCTATAAAAGAGTATAATTGTTTTAGTAATAAGAAGAGTATTCCAAGGCAAGAGATATCCTCCATATACAGGACACTATTGTTAGGATGATCACGGAGAGGTTGTGGTGTGTCAGAATACCAATAGGGCCTAACCATCTATACTTGTATGTGTTAGGTGTAGTGCCCTAAAAGTATGTGTTTTGATATTTTAATATGCAATTTAATGGAATTACATTTTTCTTATAATTATTCTTTTAAATTATTGTTGAATAATTTATGTATAATTATCTGAAAATTTCATATTCATTAATGAGATTGATCTTATATAAGTACGAGAGTGTTAAGATCATAGATAATGAATAAAATTTTCAGCAACATATTGAAGTATGAAATTTTTAATGAATGGTTGCTAGTACGGTTTACTAAACATTATGAATGCATGTGATCTAGATCTTAGTGAATAGACATCTTAATGAATGTACTTTTTATAATAATATTATAATTGACAAGACTGATATGAATTAATATATTTATTAACTTGTCGTTTATCATAAAGATTTAATACACATCAATTTGATGATCATGTATAGATCAGTCTGAATTCTGAGTAGTCATGAACTCTTATACATGTCTACTGGATCTTTTGTTTTGGAGATTCAGTGATTTGGATGGCTCGGAACATGATATTACAAGATTTGGAATCCAAGCTTTCCAAACAGATTGTATATTGATTGTCTTAAATGTTAATTCTCGAATTGAATGTTCACTGAGCTTAAATTTATAATACGATTATAAATTAGCCTTCTAGTGAACTAATGGTACTTAATGATGAATGGGTAAATAGAATGGTAAAACAATAATTTTGATCAGCTCTAATTTACGAACCAATAATTATAGAACATAACTACATGAAATGATTATATCAATGGACTACACAAGAATACTCTGTAAATACATTTAGTAATCTCTAAGAGTGCAATTTTAATTTATATTGGAGTAATAATAGAATTAATATATAATATTATTTAATTAAAGAGTTTAATTAATAATCTAGTTTATTGAAGTTTGGGATTTAAGGTTCATGGTATCTAAGTCACCTGTGTGCTACACAATCTATGGAGTGAATATTTTGCTAGGATTGGTCAGTTTTAAAATTTAAAAAAAAAATAGATTTGATCCACGAACGTGGATGGATTATCAATTTTTTTATTTACCTTATTTAATCATATTAATTAATTTAAACTAACTTTAGTTTGATCATGCATATACGATATTAAAACAAATAGATTAAGGGAAAACAATTTTTCACATTTACTCTGTATTGGAGAATTTTTGAACTGGTGAAACTTTCTCGAGCGTTCTTCGTGTTCTTCAAGCTTAAAGATCAAAATCACGAAGTTGATCTTCCACAAATGATTTCTGAATTAGTCCACCAACAACCACCCGTTAATTTCAGAAATATATCTCGGAAGAATTTTACGTAGGAATTTGAGTGTGGACTCTCAAAATGATTGAAGAAGAAACAAAAATCTTTTCTTATTCAGATTAATTTTGGTGGCAACAATAGTGAGAGGAGAAAATGTTTTTTGTTGTGTTGATAACAACAACTGTATCTAATACTTGTTATCTTTTTACAATCAAATTGCTATTTGATATTCATCAAAAGTTAATTTTTAGTATTTACAAATATTCCCATATATTATAATTTTTTTGAAAATTCCCCTAATTATCTACTATTGTCGAAAATTACATGATCTCCTAGAGTTTTAGTTGTATCGAAATTCATCACTCCAATTGATAAATATAATTGATCATTATTAATTAATTTATTTTATTTAACTAATTATCTAATAATTAGAAAATAATAAATAATTAATTCAATACAACAATTATACTTAATTAACTTAAGTGACATCACCTATGACATATATGTGTAGGAAATATGACTTGGAACCAAAACAAATTTTAGTCCAACTTAGTTCGTTTTCTCTATTCCTGTTCTCTCAGCTATTTCTGAGATCAAGTGGACCCACATGAACAAAGTTCATGACTCAAATACCCGAAAAATTTATCTCCATAAATTTCTGACTTATTTAATCCTGACATCGTACGACTCCACTATAGGTTCAATGCCGAATCAACTCTCGATTCATGTGTGCTACATTTTCTATTGGTGTAAATAAACTCTATTTATTTTCACGGTCCTTAGAATATTTTAATATAATATCCATTGTGAATATCAGTAACCAAAGCGGAATACAAAATTATCATTTTACCCCTCTTGTTATTATTTCCTTAACTCTTTTATTGATTGTGAATAAGAAAAACATTATAGTGAATTGTCTCTACAATTCACAAGTCTTATTCAATGACCCATTTCATCGAATACTTGGTAAGTTAATTTATTCACATACCCATCAATAAAACATAAGGTGATATAGTTGATTTTGCAATTCAACCACGAATTTTCATATCTGTGAATCACGCAATTCATACTTAATTAAATTACAATCCAAATAGCCGAGGTATTACCCGTCAATTCAAAAAAATTACGTATTCACTTCAGGATTAAGGTAATTATGAAAGTACCCTTAAGCTATAACAATTAGATTTAGAGCTAGGTAAACGGTTTTGGGCTTTAAAATAATTTGGTACCGGTCTATTTAACATGTTCATAACATGTCTAGGTTAACCATTTGAGTCTCTACTCTTATGCCCCAAGACTGACATCCAACGGTTTAACCTAACAATCATAATTGGATTTGATTGCCCAGTCGATCCTAAGACTGTGAATATCATTCTAAACTATTTTACAAGAGTTCGTTTGGAGATGCACAATTTATTCATAAAAAATAGTTTCAGGACTTGAGTAATTTATGAATACGCTTTAATTTAATATAAAACTTTCAATTTATTCATAAAAAATCAGTAATACAAATATCTGATAAATAACTAAATATAAATAAATAATTATTACACGTTACATTATGGACATATTCCAACATATTTCAGGACATGAGAAAATGACTAACTTGCAAAAGAAATTATATTTCTGGTGCAAGTACAAAATTATAAGATAATTATGTCTGATTAACTAATTAGTTAACTAGTTTATATTAATTTTTAGAAATTATATATAAATAGTTATATCGATTATTTTCTAATTATCGATAAGCAAGACAGTATATCTAATTTATGAAATTAGATAATATAAAATTATTATTAGATAATAATATAAAATTTGAATCAACTAAATATGTTATTTGTGAACTAACAGATAAACTAGTTGATATAGATGATCATATAAATTAATTTTGAATTAACTGATATCTAGGTATTTATCTTATTAAAATAATTAATTAATTTATAGATATTGCCACATGACATGTTGAACTGTCACATGTCAATCACTGATTGAGAATCATAAATTGAAATTGACTATTGTAGTGCCACGTGACAGTACGGTTAGACGTGCAATATTGTAGTGCCACACACGACACTATAGTAGTATCATGAATGACAGTGTCATGAGGTCTATGATACCTCACGACACACTGCAGTGTCGTGTGACACTAAAGTAGTGCACATTTACAGTGGGTCCAACTTTAATGGTAATTTTGTGATTAATTATTATTTTATATATACCTCTAAAAGTCTAGGATGCCAAGAAAATATATATAAATCCTATTTTATTAGTCTCAGTGCTAGATTATTTGTGCTAACAACACACTTGCTATCAGGGAGAAATTCTCTAAGGTTAAAAAATTAATCAAAAAGTTCCGTTAGAATAATATTGTATTCTCTCAAAGATTAGTCTCACAAAATTATTCGTTCTTCGAAAATCTCTAGATCTCATATGTTGAGTAGATTTTAGAGACAAAAAATGGTTCTTTCTATATTCTATGTGCCCACACACCTCCTAGTGCGTTTGAGGATAGACTTGGAAGATCTTTGTGTGGATCTCGAAATTTATTTTTCGTGGAAACGGAATATCGTTTGTTTGCGAGGACGCTTGATTAGACTACAAGATATATATATTTTATATCCATGTATGTATTCGATTTAATATATTAATATATAATTGATCCGATTGAAAAGAGTTTTTAATACAAGATTTTGTTTTGAAAATCGCCGTGTCGCGTTTATTGTATTTTATCAAAGAAATTCATTTTTATAAAATTTTAAAAGCCTCACACTTCTGTCACGCGAGCTCGAGTTTTCAACAACATGGTCATTGAGGACTACATGACTTCATCTTTAAGGATATTATAAGTCAGGTTGCTTTTGTTTTGGTATAGGTCGTACTATACTGAAAGTTATAGTGTAGAAAAATACAGAACTGAAGAAAGTTAGAGAGAGAAAGAAGAGAGAAGAAGAACGTTAAATTAAAAAACGAGTAATTTCCACTAATAGCGACTGAGCAACTAGCTCAGTATATAAATATAAGAGATATGTTAAGTTAGAACTTAACTAATCAAACTAATATATGACAGTTCAACTAATTAGAATAGTAGAAGATAGTAACATTAACGTACTTGATTGTGGTAAAGTACAATAGTCTCCCTCTAGTACCCCCTTGCAAACATATTGCAGGAGATGAAGACAGAAGTCTGTCTCGTAGCATTACAAATCATGCTGTAGACATTACCTTTTTACAAATATCAGCGTGCCGGCCGATATTTAATTCATACATAGTGAAATGAAATATCTTTAGAAGCTACCTACTCATCAAACAAATGATAATTGATCTCTATGCAGGGGCGGTTCGATTAGTATCGGGACCTAAGTGAACTTTTTTAAAATTTTATTAATTCTTAAAAAAATATATTAATTTCAGTTTTTATAGAAGCGCGGTTAAACTATCATTTTCTCAAATGGTAAATTTACAAATTTATTCATTTTTCATGTCCGTAATTATTCATGAGTAACTATTAATCAACTTAATAAAACTATTTCTGAAGTCATTTTTAAGTTAAATTTATACATTTAAAAGAAATTTTTTTTACATTAATAAAGATAATTAGTATTAGAGTAAAACTTGAAATATCTAAAACAAAAACAAAACATGCAAGGAGTCATGCTAATAAAAAAATTGAAAGATTAACAAATCTTAGTTTTTGAAATATAATTAATATAAAGATGTTAGAGAGAGGGATGTCTTCCATAAATACATTAAAGAGAAAAACAAATCTGACCCGTTATAAATAGGCTCAAACCTTAAGTAAAAGTCATAGTAAAAAAAAGTCTTGGAGTAAAAATTTGAAAATAAAGTTTTGGGGCTCCTTTAAAGTGAGAGCACTAGGTCCAATCCCTTAAGCTTTGCTCGCCCCTTTCTCTATGTGTTTCGTATGGGCGTTAAAAATAAGACTGGTGGCAAGAACAATGGCAGAAGGATGAACAAACCATAGTTTAGGAAGATTGGACAGAAGGATATGTACACCATGCAATAATTAAGTGTGTATGCTATGTCAATTCAGTTATTATGTTGGCTAAGGATATGTGCTCAGCCTCTATTGAAGATCAAGAAACAATAGGTTGTTTCTTTACACTCCAAAATACTAAATTTTGATCAAGAAAAGTAGCATAGCATGACATAGATCTCATATCTATTGTATGCCCCACCTAGAAAGAGTTAAAAAAGCATTCAAGTTTAAGGCGCCAGGCCTGAACTAGAGGCCAAGAGTACGGTTGATTTTTCATATATTGACAGATTTTATTCTTTGCATGACAATATAAGGTCTAGTAAAAGTAAAGTAATGTGGATTTAGATCCCTCCCGTTCTGATCCCCTATTTATATACACACATATATACATATATGAATGAATGTATGTTTATATATAGATTGCACTGTCTGAACTGAGAAAGAGGTAATGGTTGACGTTGCATATTCAAATTCATTAAAGCATAATTTGCGACATTATGCTCAATAAAAGAAATGAGGAAGCTCCAATAGAAAAACGTTGGAAAGGAAAAAGACTTTAAAGATGAACCTATTCCTGTTCAATAATCATGGATTGTTGACGATATTGAGAATTAAAATAACAGTTACTTCTAAAGCACTCAAATCATGCCCTTAAAAGCCTGCCTCAGACCATGTAAACACCATTGAAGTTTGCACAAATCTATAATATAAAAAATGACAAAGAAACGAGAATCATTTTTAGACAATATCACTTGCTTATTATTCTTGTTGTAATAGAAGCGTCAATAAAATAATAAATAAAATGATATTTTTAACGTGGTTCGGCCAACACATACACACACAAAGGAGACCATAACTAGCTTAGACAAAAGTCTCAACTTCTCGATCGGACTATATGCAACCCACTAATTTGAAAACCGTCTTCAGCACAGATAAAATCCTCTGACTAGCCTCTCAATATTATGAGGTATCCCCTACTGGGATAGTGTTGGGGGTTATGCCCTCAAAGTATGTGTATTGACATTTTGATATGAAATTTAAAGATGATTACATTTTTCTTATAATTGTTCTTTAAATTATTATTGAATAATTTATATAAATATATAAAAATTTCATATTCAGCAATAAAACTGTGATCTTGCATTAGTACGAGAGGATTAAGATTATAGGTAATGAATAAAATTGTCAGTAACATTAATAAATGGTTGTTAGTACGGTTCACTAAACATTATGAATGTGTGTGATCTAGATCCAGATCATTGCTGTGGATAGACATTTTAGTGAATGTACTTTATATAATGAGATTATATATGACAAGACCGATGTGAATTAATATATTTATTAATTCACATTTATTTATCAATGATCATATGTAGATATATTAATTCACATTTATTTATCAATGATCATATGTAGATTAGTCTGAATCCTGAGTAGTCATGAACTCCTATGCATGTCTACTGGATCTTTTGATTCACTCGTTGAGGTTTGTTTGTTAATCAGGCTAGTGACTTTTATTTTTTAGATTCAATGATGTGGATGGCCGGGGACATGATCTTACATAATTTGAAATTTAAACTTTCGTAACGGATCGTATATTGGTTCAATTAAGTGTTAATTCTGGAACTGAATGGTTATTGAGTTCAAATTTATAGTAAGATTATAAATTAGCCATTCACTAGTGAATTAATGGTACTTAAAGATCAAGAGGTAATTTGAAGGGTAAAACGATAATTTCGATCAGTTCTAATTTATGAACCAATACTTGAAGGACATAACTACATGAAATGATTATGTCAGTGGACTACATGAGAATACTCTGTAAATACATTCTATAATTAAATAAGATTATTTAATTAAAGAGTTTAATTGATAATCTGGTTTATTGGAGCTTAAGATTATAGGTCCATGGTCTCTAAGTCACCTTTATACTACGTTGTCTAGGGTGTGAGTATTTCAGGACATGAGAAAAGGAATGACTTGCAAATAAATTTTTATTCTGGAACATGTACATAATTATGAGATAATTATTTGTGATTAATTAATTAAGAATTAATTAATTGAATTAATTATATATTTAAATATAATTTTCAGAAATTATATATATAAATACATGATTTTTTAACAGAATATATAATTTATGAAATTAGATAATTAAATTATTATTAGATAATAATTTAAATCAATTAAATCTGTTATTTGTGAAATAACAGATAAGTTAGTTGATAGAAATAATCATATATGTTAATTTTGAATCAATTGATATTTAATTCATAGTAATTACCACGTGTCTATCACTTATAGTATATTAGAAATTAACATGGACTACTGTGGTATCACGTGGCACTACAATAGTGAGTGTGCAACACTGCAGTGGCATGCGACACTGTAGCTGTGCATAATTATAGTGAGTGCCACTACAATTGGTAATTTTATAATTAAATACTATTTCAGTTTATCCCTAAAAATTTGATACACCATTATCTAGAATATCTACATATATTATTCTAATGGTCTGGGTTGTTTAAAGAAGAGGAGAGAATCAGTTGATCATATCATCAGTTTATCAATCAAGAGTTGAATTGAGAACACAATTGGTGCCAGAGATATTTTCTTCTATGATTAAACAAACATTAATCAAATCTCTAAAAGAATAACAATCACGTTCTTTTAGAGAATCTTTTTACTAAAGTCCTTCTTAGTAAATCTATAGATTTCATGTGTTGAAAACATTTAGAGATAGAAAAAATATCTTGTAACATTCTAAGTACCCACACACGTCCTAGTGCGTTGAGGATTGACTGTAAGATCTTGGTCTGAATCTCAGAGTCTACTGATCGTTGGGACGATTTCATGGGAACGGAGGATCGATCGGTTTTTGCAAGGACACTTGATATAGACTACAAGAGATATATGATTCCTAACCTTGTATGTTGTAGATTTAACTTATAAATATATAATGGATCTTGACTGATTGAAAAAGAGTTTTCAATAAAAGTTTTTATTTGGTTATCGTGGCATTGCGCAAGTTTGTTTTATGAAAAAAAAAATCAGTTTTTATTAAAAGTTTAATTTTTTTAAAAACCACGCACCAACACGCGCCGCGATGACCAGTAGATAGATCCCTATCTCACATCATAAGGCTACTCTATATCTCTTATAGCAGAGCATCCTTACCAGGGGTGCTCCCTTTAGGGTAAAGTCACCTCTCACCATCTATCAAAGCAGAGCCAGTGAACTCTGTACCAATACCTCATATTTATAACAACTCAAAATCCTAATCACTCCTATTCAAAATAAGAATATCATTTACCCAATTATCACCATAGTTTTTTTCCTAAAATATCTCCACAAAATAAGTAACTAAATCTCTAAAGAATTTGAGACATATTTTCTAACAAATCTCTACCTTGACTCAAATTCCACCCACATCAAACAATCATCACCGCTGCAGCTCCACCTTGAATCAAACCATCTTCAATCATGGAATCAAACTTTATCAACACCATATCTTTCCGCGGTTCACATCATCTCTATCTCAAAGCAAAACTCTCGTACCACTCAGGATCAAACCATCAACTCTGATATCATTTGTTGTAATGGAAGCGTCAATAAAATAATAAACAAAATGATATTTTTAACGTGGTTTAGTCAACTTGCCTACATCCACGACTTTTCTCATTATATCACCATCATTACAAACTCAACATCGACTCAACACTGCCTATCCCAAATCCCATTACACTTAAATCTAAACTCAATACTAGGGGTATTCACGGTTTGGTTCGATCGGTTATTTGGGAGAATTGAATCAAAACTTTCAGTTCTATCATTTTTCAAACCGAACCAAACCGTGAAATTCATTTGAACCGAACCGAATTATAGTCATGGTTCGGTTCAGTCGATTCGGCAACACAGTTTTAAAACTCCACAACTTCTGCAATAACTTTAGTAGTGTGTACCTCAGTTTAAAGCTCGTGAATTTTATTCTTTTATGGTCTGTTTGGAACACTTTTCGTGAAGGAAATGATTTCAAATCTATTGAAGGAAATGAAATGAAATGATTTTAAATTTGATGTATTGTTTGGAATGAAATAGATTTGAAATGAAATAAAATCTAATTATTGTTTGGAAGTAAGGAGGAATTGGAAAAGAGTTTAAGGAATTTATAGTTATGTCCTTGAGTTGCAACTATCCATTTTTCTTTAACTTTTTTTAGATTATGGCAAAAGAGTAATTTAAGTTTTTAATTGAATAAGGAAATCCGTCCATTTTTTGAAGAAAATTTTTTAGAGTGCAAATAGGATTTGAAATCCTGTTTTGTTTAAAATCCTGCAACATTTAATACTTTCCAAATAAGAAAAATGATTTGAAATCCCATCAAATCATGGGGTTCCAAACGGAGCATTAGCAAAATCTCCAAAACTTCTACAATAACATATTAACTTCTACAACAACTTAACAATTTTTAAAGGAGTGACATTTGCCGAACAACTTCATGAATTCTACAATAGCTCCAAAATCTCTAGAATGTCTACAATAAATTCATATGAACTTCTACAACAACTTAACAAAATTTAAAGTAGTAACATTTGCCGAACAACTTCATGAATTCTACAACAGCTCCATGTTCCTTAGTGAGAGGCACACCAAGCTCATCCATGCAAGGATGAGTTCCATCATCGCAATCCAGGATATCTTTGAAATTTTGAATACTCTTATATGTGTGTCTTCTCCAACTCCATCGCCAACGTGTAACGAATCCGACGAACTCCCTACATGATAAAACTACCTATAATCATACTTTGAGAAAACCCTCACCGAATTCAATTCTCCACCACAAAATTTGTATCACCATCTCCCATCGCTCGTCCTTCATTACCATTTGTATCGTATTCTCGCAATTTGTATCGTATTCTCGCAATTTGTATCATTCGCCTGAAATTCGAATCTCAGGTAACCATCGTTCCTTTTGATTCTCACTTTTCTATCTAGCCAAACGATTGCTCTAGTTCCTTTAGCCAGAAGGGAAAAAGGAGAAAGAAGAAGGCATAAGCAAAGAACGAGTGGAGGAGAAGGAAGGAGAAATGGGGTAGAAGGAAGGCTGCGGAATTTTGGGAGAGAAATCAACCCTAATCTAATTTTTAGGCTATATCTTGGGAGTAGGGAGTGAAACGGTAGCGTATTGAGGAGAATATATGAGATATTGCAAGGGGTACAAAATGACGTAGTTTTGTTATATGAGTTTCAGTTCGGTTTGAAAACGCAGTAATTTTTTAACCTAACCGAAACTGCGATTCGATAGAAATGTCGAACCGAACCGAACCAAAGGGTCTTAAAGAACTGACCGAACTGAGTATTTTTTGTTTAGTTTGGTCCGATAGATTTTGTTCATTTCTACTCAACACACACACACACGCACGCACGTACGCATGCACGCGCACACACACACAAAGAAGATCATAACTAGCTTAGACACAAGTCACCACTTTTCAATCAGACTATATGTAACCCACTAGTTTGAAACTCGTCTTTAGCACAGGCAAAGTTCTCTGAATGACCTCTCAATATGATGGGGTATCCCCTCCTGGGATGGATCCCTCTTTCACATCATAAGACTACCCTATATCTCATAGAGTAAGGCCTCCTCACCACGGGATGCTCTATTTAGGGTGGAGTCACCTCTCACCCTCTATCGAAGTAGAGCCACCGAACTTTATACCAATACCTTATATTTATAGCAACTAAAGATCTAGACCATTCCTATTCAAAATAGGAATCTCATTCAATACCCAATTATCACCATAATTTTTTCCTAAAACATCTCCACATAATAAGCAACTAAATCTCTATAGAATTTGAGGTATATTTTCTAACAATTCTTAAATTCTCTAAAATGACATTTTATACTCCATATGATAATTAACTATTGATTTTTTAATTGTACATTTAATATTGTGATATTTAAATAATAATTAATTATAAATTATTAGTAGTATTAATATTTCATATATATAGACGCATGATCAATGTCAGATATACATCACATTTTTTATAAGTAGTTTATTAAGATTCATGAACATGTCTTTGGAAGAAAAAATGTCAGTGAAGTTGTTGATTTCCAAATCTCCTTGAATAACAATAATAAAACATGTTCACAGAATGATGCTCATTAATAAAATAGTGTAAACTTTCTTATGTTTCTACGATGCACTAGCGTTGTTAAAATAAATAAATTTTAATTATTCATAATATAAAATAGTGAAAGTATAAAGATGATAAAGTGTCATATATTTCTCTCGTATTGATATTAATTAATCTACTCATTGAATAAGATGACAACATAAAATTAAATTAAAATTGATTCACTAATTGAAAGCTGAATCTTTGTATGTACACAACTTGAATAAATTATCTATATAAAACTTAATGCTAGATTTTTTCCTACTACTTGGAAGTACTATAACCCTAAGTAAGAATAAAATTGTGAATCTACATAACTTTGAGGCTGGGAAGGGCCAAATAAAATGAGCTGCCAATGTACGATAAGAAAATAGGGTTCTAATGCACATTTTAAATAGTGAAATTACTTGAAATGTTTTTTTTTTATAAAACGTTAAATAAGAAACTTTTAAAAAAAGGAGGTGGAATGGAATTTTGTATTTACGAAATCTTTTGAAAAAAGTTACGTTTCCATTCCACATAAGATGATGTTTTTACAAAATATGTTATAGTATGAGATGGACAAAATATGTGTTTTTTTTAAAAGCTCATCTTATGCACCTTTAAAAAATCGTAGGAATCGGATACTACTATATCTAAATGTGCGGATACTACAAAAAAAAATTTAGACAATTTTACTCTTATTTCTTTCTTAAAATTACTAATTTTTTCTATAACTTAAAGCTATATGCATCAAAGTAATTTAAGTAGCTAATTAATAGACACTTTCTTTTAAGTTGTTAGATAACGATCCTATATTACATTATCGTCATGGTCAAATATCACAATATAATATATAGTATAATTTTTTTCCACATTGATAAATAGTGAATAAAAATGAATATTTCTTAAAGCAATTTAATAAGAGAGAAACATAATTGATAAATAATATATGTTAACAGTCAACTTATATATTAGACAAATTCCTATACAATTTTCAATTGAAGATGTTGCATTTAAATGACATGACAAAAAATAGATATAAACGATTTTGGAGGAATAATGCTATTGAATTATAATTGGTTTTCTTTAATTATTTTTTTAAAACTATTAATTATGAAATCAATATCCTAATTAAAACCATGAACGTTACGATTTACGTGATTAAGAATAGTTGAAGGGTTAAAAAATATGCAAATATCAATTAAAAGTCAATCGGATCCCTATCAAAGTTATATCTATTTTACAATTATCTAATATTCAATAAATTACTTATATATCTTTAATTTGAAATCTTAAGATTTGTAACTGATGTTGTTTAATTGATGGTCAATATTCCATGTTATGCTAGAGTTAATTATTAGATTAAATCTATTGTAACCTATAATTGGTGAATACATAAATAAGTTAATCTTAGATACTGAGTGGATAAGAAATATTCTTTTGTCTCACTTCATGTCTTCTTATCTGAACACGTGTCTCAAAATGTAAAACATATGTTTTCACTATTGTTCATACTTCTAATTTATCATTTCTTTAATTTTCATATTCATTTCTTTTCATATTTTTTCTTAACCTCAATTGTATCTCAAGTTGTCTTCTATATTATTAGTTTATCTATCATTTTTATCAAACTATTATTAACTTTGTTATATCAAATAGAGATTTTATTATTATTTGTCAAGTATTTTATACTCACGTGCAACTATACCGTTGTATCTACTCACATAAGATGACGCTTTTGAAAACAAACGTTATCTAAAATACTATAATTAAAAATGGGGAAGTTAAAGCCACATTCAATGGCGTTTTCCCCAAAACGATATATATTACGAAATGTTTTTATTTGTTCCCATAAATTAAAAAATTCCCACTCTCTCACGCCATTCTCTCTAATTAATTTCTTTTAGCTCCCACCCTTTCTTATATGTTTAATCTCTCAGCTCTCTCACTTTGCGGCTTAGGGTTACTCACCTTCCTTCCCACAAGCTCAACTTAGAGTTCTCCTAGCTTAGCTTAAAACTCTCCGAGCTCGATTTCGCTTTCATTATCCCCACAACCTAGGGTTTCTTCTTGCTCAAGCTTTCAAGAGTGTGTAGAAGTTTCATTCGAAATATGGTGATACACATTGTCATCCACCCATTTACGTATATAACCAACAACTTGTCAATTCAACAATTCTCAATCTTCATTACTCATCTCCTTTAATTTTCTCGAATCACCTTTGACCAGAATATGATACTTTTTGCAATAAAAGAGATTTTCTGTTTTTCCTTTTCATAACTCTTAATTATCCCTATTTTGACTGTTATAGGTGTTTTCCTGACCACCAATAATGTAATGACACATGTTACGCCATATTTGGGAGCTCATGAGAGTAAAGTTTCAGAGCAGAAGAACTAACCTCACTTGGTTAGTCTTGAGGGAACTTGGGTTACACAGGCTCGAGCTTATGTAAGAGCAGGAATAAGATGCGCAAAGAGAGCTCAGATAACCACGGCCAAAAGGTCATCATTGTCCGCTGAAAGTAGCATCTAACAGAACCAATCGCCATGACAAAATGTCAGGATAATCATCCTCCCACTAGAGCATCCAAGAAAGGAGGCTCAGTACAAATCGACATTTTCCCCCAAGTAGAATGTGAAACTCAAGGGGTACTGCTATCAAGGTAAAGATGAAGCTCGAAAAGAAGGAGGCACCAAGCCCCGACAAGAAATGAAGGGAAACAACTCAGGAAATAGAAGCCCTTGCATGATGGAGTTTCTCCAATTTTCACTTCGTCGCTCTTACCACTTACCCTCTCTCTTTGGTGACTGAAAATCCCGGCTTTAGAAGTCTTCGTCTAAATATTAGACAGCCGAAATTCTCCCCTAAATGCTTTTACATATCAATATATAAGAGAGAACAAAATCATTTTCACAATGTGGCTTTTATCAGAGTGTACACATTACCATTCACCAAATATAATGGCCTAATAATTGAGCTCAAGGCTTCCTTGGGCCAGAGAATAAGGAAGCCCACTTCCTTAAATGGAAGGGATGGCCCATCAAAAAGGCTATTGATAAGAGAACGAGAGTATGATTTTTCTAAAACATTATCTCTCCAAACATTGTTCCCTCAAGACAAGATGAGTTACCACAGTTAGTTAAGCCCTTACCCACATATCTTAGAGGTTGTGAGTTCGAGTCATATCTCTTCATTCTCCTTAGAATATGTAATGTAATTTTGACCAAAAAATATTATTCCCTAAAAAAAAAAAGGCGAAGCCAAAAATAGACACTCTAGTAAGGATTATGATTTGAGTATGAAATGGGCGGCGTTATACATTCACGATCAGTTTGACAAAACCTCTCTCCTCCAGTTATTATCTTTCTCAGAATGAAGATATTATGGTATTATTGTTTTCTTCCTAACTTAATTAACATTATTTTCTAATGACAAATTTTTAGTCTCCACTCGATAATCTGAAGGTGTTTTCGTGAGTTTATCATAGTCATCGTCAATGATAATGTCTCGATTATCTTCATCCACAATTCTATTTTGTTTCAGAAAACTTGTTATTGGTCCCAGATTAGTGTGTTCTCCGGCACCGGCGGTTGTGGTTTTGATTATCTCTTTATTTGAAGAGATTTATTTTGGTGCATTTACCATTATTAGTGACGTAGATATTAATTTTTATCAGTGTAATCCTCTAATTTTTCTAGAGAAGAAATTTTCATAACCCTATTATTTTTAGAGTGGAGATATTCCTCAGAGTTTGACTCGTGGTTTTGTCCTTCACTTTGAAAGCACTTTGAAAGATTTTTCATGTATCTGGTGTCCAGTTTTTTTACTTTTCTGTGATTGCCTAATTAAACAGTTTGAGAATTATTTTTCTATGAATTAAACTATTTCAATAGACTATAATTATATTGACCGGTGTTAAAGGATTTAGTAAAATCCAAACAAGTGGTATCAGAATCAGGTTTAACATCGGTTACAGTCACTATGGTAGTCATGAAAGTTAATACAATCATGATGATTATTCTATGTTGATGCTGAAAACTTCAATAGTAATCCTTGAGTAGTCTCCCCTCCGGATAGAGTTCTTTGCCATATTATCGTCTGTAAAACATAAAAAAGAACCCAAAGGTGAGGTACCGGGGGTGGTTTCCCCACCTAAGGGCCTCAAAAGTCTAAGTCAGTATCTTTGAGACATTTTGGCATAATTTTTTTAGGGGATAGAAGACATACTTCTTTCTTTTGTAGATGGGGATATTTATACCTCAAGCTTTGTGTAGGAGAATACGTTTTGAAGAAGCCTTTCGGAGGCGTGCTGGGGACGTCTCACAAGACACGATGCATGTCTTCGATTGGACAGAAGAGATGTGGCCTTGACATAAAGCATTCAACATTTAGTGTCAAAATGACCGGATGGAGTCTTTCCTGACATTTTGTTATGTCAATTGGTCGTGTTGGGCCCTATTTTTGGTGGGCAATGATGACCTTTCGCTCGTGGTTATTTGACCTCACTTTGCGTATTGTATTCCTACTTTTACATGAACTCGGGCCTTTATAACTCGAGCTCCCTAAAGACTAACTAGGTGAGGTTAATTCTTCTCCTCCAAAACTTTCCTCTGTCATCAGCTCCTAAATATGGCATAACATGTGTCATTGCATCATTGGTGATTGGGAAAACACCCATAACAATTACCCCCAGTCGAGGACTTGGGTGACTTCATCTACTCGGGTTCGAAGACTTTTATCATCCGAGCTCTGCGTCCATGCTAATTGTTTTTATCGCGACTTGCTCATTGTGCGTGCGTCACTTCACCTTCTACGCAATTTAAAGACATTAATCTTTTAGGAATGAATGCATTAATGGCACGTGAATGAGCTTAACTCCTTGTCGCTTCACGTCATTTTATCCCTGTAGTTGATTATATGACATTTGTTCTTCTGAGATCCTCTGGTTGACCTGCGAAATGGTCACTTATTAGCCGTAGGATGGTTCCAACGGTTATCGTCATGGGCCTTTTAAATACCCTCATTAAATGAGCGATTTTATTTTAGGTCTATAAATAGGCGATTTCCCTTTCCTCTTCCTTAATCCTTCACCGTCCTTTAAGAGTTGAAATCTTCATTCTTGCCTCCAATCCTTCTTTCTCCCTTATGGAAATAATGATTCTTCTCCTTCCGGGGCCTCTTCCATTTTGGGAGGAACTCTCTTGAGATCCTTTCAAGCCTTCCTTTACATGGTCATCGTCTCTTTTTTTTGCCATCTTCTAAATGTCGTGCCTCGAAGTCGTCGATGCTCCCTTCACAGTGGTTTTCCTACCGTTAATAAGCATGTTCGACAAATACTTTGTCCGTGTTGGCTACCAGCCCCTGGTGATAAAGACTTTACCCTTAACAAGGGTCTGTAATCCAGCTGGTAGCCTTAATCTCCAATCCATAATGAAGCAACTGTTGGATCAAGATTTAGATTTTGAAGAAAAATTAATTAACAGTGACAAGTTCATGGTCGAAATTTCAAAAACAATTCATAGAATTGTTTAATCCAATTAAACACAAAATAAATAGTGGACATGCATGATCATATAATCGAGAATCAATTGAAAAAATTTATACATTTTCAATTAATGGAGAATTTTTTATTTGGTGGGATCTTATTTCTATCTCGCGTTCTTCGTTCTTCGCAGAGCTAGTAATTGATATTCGCACCAACAATATGTTGTTACAATCAGAAGTATATCTCTCAAGGATATTGGTAGGAATTGAGTGTGGACTCTCAAAATAACTATGGAAGAGAAAACCAAATTTTCTCTTCCTCTTAGAGTTTTCGGCGGCAATTAGTGACTGAGGGTGGGAGAAAACCTTTTTCTTCTATGTTTTAACATACTGTGGTTAGGGTTAGGGATGCAACCCTAATGCAATCCCTTATATATTAATTAAAAAATTTATTCATATACCCCTATATGATAAAACTAAAATTTACATACTCCATGCACTGTGAGATGCAATTTTTACATCTCCATCAATTAATTAATTTCTATTATTTACTAATTATCTAATAATTAAAAAATAACAAAACAATTAATTTGAACATTAATTTTGGTCTTCACTAATATAGTGATGACACTTATCTCATATGAGCTCGGGAATTGTATTTTTGTCCAAAATATGTTTTTGGTCTAACTGATGTTGTTTCTCATTCTTGTTCTTATGAGCTACTTCTGAGACCGGATACCAACATGAATAAAGCTATGGGATTCAAATACCTGACTAATTTATCTTCATAAATTTCTGGTCTATTTAATCCCGACATCGTACGACACCACTGCAGGTTCGATGCCGAATGAACTCTCGATTCATACGCGGTACATTTTCTACAAACAGACATTTATATTTCAAGGCCCACAGAAAATTTTACGATATTACTCTTCGTGAATATCAGTAACATGAGTGGGATGTAAAATTGCCATTTTTTACCCCTCTAGTTAATATTTCCTTAACTCTTTTATTGACTGTGAATAAGAAATACATAATTGTGAAGTGTCTCGTACAGTTCACCATGTCATACTTAATGACTTATGTCATTGAGTACCGGGCCAGGTTTGTTTATTCACACACTCATCAATAAAGCTTAAGGTGATATTATTGTTTTTGCAATCTCACCATAAATTCTACATCTATGAATCATGCAACTCCTACATAGTTGAATCACGATCTCAATAGTCGAGTTACTATCCGGCAATTCAAACTCACTCATTTAGTGTATCAAAGATCACAAGTAACTAAGTCAAGTTTTGTATTCACCTCAGAATTAAGGTAATTTTGAAAATACCCTTAAGGTGTAATAATTAGATTTAGAGCTAGATAAACAACTTTGTTCCAAACTAATTGGTTACTAGTCTATTCAACATATTTCATAACATGTCTAGGTCAACCATTAGAGTTTTCACTCTCATGCCCTGATACTAGCATCTTTTGGTTCAACCTAATAATCATAATTAGACTTGATTGTCCAGTCAATCCTAAGACTGCGAATACTCATTTTAAATTCTTACTACACATATTCATGTTAAATTAAATGAATGGGT
The DNA here is from genome assembly GCA_003255025.1 of Datisca glomerata. Lineage (NCBI taxonomy): Eukaryota > Viridiplantae > Streptophyta > Magnoliopsida > Cucurbitales > Datiscaceae > Datisca > Datisca glomerata. The sequence continues at coordinate 661,780 of QANY01006295.1, forward strand.
AGAGTAATAGCCATTAAGATATGGGTACCTTAACGGATATTTGTATATTGATGATTAACACTAGATTAATGAAGTATGTACAAAATCTCAGAAGAGTTTGTCTGGAAGACTGCTCGATCTTTACTCTTCTTTCATTGACAATAATTTCATGACTTAAGTAAGTTATAAACACACTTTAATTTAAAAAAATCTTTCATTTATTCATAAAATTTAGTAATACATAAATGTCAATAAAATAACTGTCTACTCATAAAAGGTTATTACACCATATTTATGGACATAATTCAAAGAATCTCCTACTTGGACCTCGTGTACATCTCATATCCCCATACCTTCCAGATGACCATCAAAGACTTCATTGCTTCAAGTCTTAGTGAATGGATCGGCCAGATTGTTGACTGTTGATATGTGAGTTAATTGAACATCTCCTCACTAAAATATCTCTCTGATAGGTTGTAATTTCGTTCTATGCGTTTGGATCTTTTGTGGTTTCTCGGTTCCTTCACATTTGCTACAGCCTAACTGTTGTCACAATAAAGCGTCATGGGTTTGTCAGTATCTAGAATGACTTCCAGAGTCTTTAAGTTCTTTCTAAGCCATACAACCTAATTTTATAGCTTTTCAAGATGCCACATACTCAGCTTCATGGTACAATTAGCATTGCAAGATTGCATGATACTTCTACATACCACTGCACCACCATTCAAGATGAACACCAATCATGAAGTAGACCTCCTAGAATCCTTGTCCGCTTGAAACGATATAACCTGTCATATTCAGGTCACTACATGAATACACAAACACGTAGTTCCTCATTCTCCTAAGATACTTGAGGATATGCTTGACAACATTCCAATGCTCGAGTTTAGGATTAGATTGGAAACGACTCACCATGCCCACATCGTAGCAAATATCTCACCTACTATAAAACATTGCATACATGAGACTTCCTATGGTTGAGGCATAGAGAATCTTTCTCATGTATTCCTCTTCTTGAGTAGTCTAGGGAGACTGCTCCTTAGAGAGGTGACTCTATGTCTAAATGGAAGATATCTTATCTTAGAGTCTTGCATGCTTAAGCGATCCATCACCTTATCAATATAAGATAATTGAGACAATGCCAATTTTCTGTTCTTCCGATCTCGAAAGATCTGAATACTTAGGACAAAGGCACATTCTCTAAGATCCTTCATAAGACAAGAAAAACCACATTCCCTTTGTGTATCAACTTGTACACATAGGGTTCGTTGATAACTGCTCGAAACCGTAGTTCTTGATAGTTTCATCGAATCTGATATTCCATAAATGGGACGCTTGCTTAAATCCATAAATAGACTTCAACAATTCACAAATCTTGCCCTCTTGGCATTTCTCCATGAACCCATTTGGTTGAGCCATATAAATGCGCTCTTCAAGATTACTAATAAAAAAAACAGTCTTGACATCCATCTGACAGATTTCATAATCGAGCGTAGGAGCAATGGATAGGACGATTCAGATGGATTTAAGTAAGGCCACCAACGAGAAGGTATCGTCATAGTCAATACCTTCTTTTTGGGTATAGCCCCTTGGCTACAAGCCTAACTTTGAATGTCTCTACGTTTCAATCTGAACCTCTCATTTTTTATAACTCCATTTACACCCTACATGTTTCACCCGTTCAGTAAGATCTACAAACTTCCAGGCTCCGTTCGAGTACATCGATTTTATTTCGACGCTCATGGTGTCATACCATACGTTTGCTTTAAGACCAGCCATGGCCTACAAGTAGAAAATATGTTCATCATGATCCTTATCTGAGACTGTTGTTGAGGCATCTGCATAAGACATTTGTCAGGTTGTCTCACAACCCCCCACTACGTCGAGGGTTCATATTACGCCAAAAAGTTTCAAAAAGTTCCAAAATGTGAGTAGTCATCTGTGAATGTTACAAAATATTCATAACCTCACTTGCTTGAATATTCAATGACCCAAATACATCGCTATGTATGAGTTCGAGGTATTAAGTGACTCTTTTCCCTTCGCTGAAAAGGGTATCTTGATCATTTTACTTTCTATGCAAGATTCGCATGTGGGTAGTGATCACACTTAAAGTTTATAATGGACCATCATTTGCAAATCTTTTAATCCTATCTAGGCTAATGTGACCAAGACGCAAGTAGTGATCAGACTTCAACTTCTTACTATCCCTTTGTAAATCAATATTTACCTTAGTGTAAAATATCATTAAAACTTTTGATTTTACATAGAAAAGATTTTTTATTGTACGTGCAGTTGTAATTAAGCAATCATTTATAAAATTACCAAAATTATTATAAATAGATACTGAAATGAAGTTTTTCCCAAAATTCAAGATATAATAAACATCATGAAAAACCAAATAATTGTTCTCCATTCCAACTGATACTGCCAATACTAGTGCTCCATTCCCCCAACGGAAGCTGAACTTGCCCTACAGGGAACAACAAATATGGTTAAGGGTTGCAGAGTCTACAATCCATGACAAAATAGAGTCCGCACATAACAGGCTTCGGTAACAAGTAATGTATCTTTGGATTTCAACTCCATGATAATCCGGGTAGTTACATTTTCAATGAGTACTTACTCCGCAATGATGACACTTGTCTTTCGACTTGTCCACTTTTACAGGACCCGTGCCTTTTGTAGCCTCCGAGTTCACCTTCTTATCTTTTTTTCGAACCACTTTTGTGTTTCTTTTTTGCGCCAAAGGTGGAAGACTTACTTCCAGTAAATTTTGCCTCTCCATTATTCCTCATGCCCTTCAAAAATAGGATCTTAGCAGCTTACAACTCCTTCATAAGTTTCGGAAGAGAGTACCTCAACTTATTTATTAAATAATTAAGTTTGATGTTCTAAAAAATGTCTGGCAGGGACTTGAGGATCATATCAACTTGAGTCTCGCCATCTACCTCAGCTTTCATGATCTCCATCTCATTTAGATAACTAATGATCAACATCATATGTTCTCTGACAGGAGTTTTAGGTTTCATCCGGCAGTTCATTAAGTTTTACACAGCAGCCTGGTAGGCTTGACGACCCTGATCCATGAACATATCGGTGATGTTCAACATCGTATCAGCGGTGGTCTCCATTTTCTAATTTTGTTGTTGCAATGCATTGCTAATTAATGCCAAGATGTTACTTGTCGTCCGGCACGTGCGCGGCAGAAGCGTGGAGGCGCTTGCGCGGCAGAAGTGTGGAGGCGCATGACCTTTTAAAAAATTAAAATTTAAATAAAAATCAATTTTTTTAATAAAATAAAAATTGTGCAACGCCACGATAACCAAATAAAAACTTTTATTGAAAACTCTTTTTCAATCAGTCAGGATCCATTATATATTAATAAGTTAATTCTACAACATACAAGGTGAGGAATCATATACCTCTTGTAATCTATATAAAGTGTCTTTGCAAAAACTGATCGATCATCCATTCCCACGAAATCGTTCCAATGATTAGTAGACTCTGAGATCCACACCAAAACCTTCAAAGTCAATCCTCATTGCACTAGGACGTGTGTGGGCACGTAGAATATTACAAGACACTTTTCTGTCTCTAGATGTTCTCAACACATGAGATCTAGAGATTTACTAAGAAGGATTTTAGTGAGTCGATTCTCTGAAAGAAAGTGATGATTATTCTTTTAGAGATTTTATTAACGTTTAATCATAGAAGAAAATATCTCTCACACCAATCATGTTCTCAATTCTACTCTTGATTGAAGAACTGATGATCTGATCAACTGATTCTCTCCACTTCTTTCAACAACCTAGGCCATTAGAATAATATCTGCATATATTCTCTATAATGGCACATCAGATTTTAATGGATGAACTGAAATAATATTTAATTATAAAATTACCAATTACAGTGGGTCTCGCTGCAATTGTGCTCAACTGAAGTGCCACACGGCACTGCAGTGTACCATAAGACACGACACTACAGTGTTGCACACTCACTAATGTCGTGCCACATGGCACCACAGTGGTCCATGTCAATTTATGATACCCTATCAGTGATTAACACGTGGCATTTATTTCAAATTAAATATTTATTTTAATCAGATAATTATCTAGATATTAGTTAATTCAAAATTAACAGATCTGATTATCCCTATCAACTAACTTATATGTTATTTCATAAATAACAGATTTAGTTGATTTTAATTATTATCTAATAATAATTTAATTATTTAATTTCATAAATTAGATATTCTGTCTAACTTCGATAAAAAATGATAATTATATATATACATGTAATTACTGAAAAGTATACTTAAATATATAAATAATTCATTTACTTAATTTTTAATTAATTAATCACACATAATTATCTCATAATTATGTACTTATCCCAGAATAAAAATTCCATTTGCAAATCAGTCATTTTCTCATGACCTCAAATATTCACACTCTAAACAGCATCGTATAGAGGTGACTTAGGGACCATGGACCTATAATCTTGAGCTTCAATAAATCATATTATTAAATAAACTCTTTAATTAAATAATCTTATTTACTAAATACATTATTACTCCACTATAAATATGGAATTGTAGCCTTAGAGATTATAAAATATATTTATACAATATTATCATGTAGTCCACTAACATGATCATTTAATGTAATTCTGTCATCCAATTATTGGTTCATAAATTAGATGTGATCAAAATTATTATTTTACCCTTCTAATTACCTTTTGATTCTTAAGTACCATTAAATCACTAGTGAGTGGCTAATTCATAATCTTACTATAAATTTGATCTTAATAACCATTCAGTTTCAGAATTAAACACTTAAGGGAACCAATATACGATCTGTTAGTAAAACTTAGATTCCAAATCTTGTAAGATCATGTCCCCAACCATTCATATCACTGAATCTTCAAAATAAAAGTCACTAGCCTGATTAACAAACATACCTTAATGAGTGAATATAAATATCCAGTAGACTTGCATAGGAGTTCATGACTACTCAGGATTCATGCTGATCTACATATGATCATCGAATTGATGTGTATTAAATCTTTATGATAAACGACACATTAATAAAGATATTAATTCACATCAGTCCTGTCATATATAATCTTATTATCTAAGGTACCGTCCCTAAGATGCCTATGCACATCAATGATCTGGATCTAGATCACACCCATTCAAAATGCTTAGTGAACTGTACTAGTAGCCATTCATTAAAGATTCCATAGTTTAATATGTTGTTGATAATTTTATTCATTATCTATAATTTTAATCCTCTCGTACTAATACAAGATCATATTCTCATTAATGAATATATAACTTTAAGATATTTATATAAATTATTCAGCAATAATTTAAAAGAATAATTATAATAAAAATGTAATCCTCTTTAAATTTCATATCAAAATATCAATACAAGTACTTCGAGGGCATAACCCTCAACAATCTTCCATTTGCCCTAAAGTAAATGTGGCATCTCTCTTAATCCCATGTTTAGCACATGACCCTCAAAGAACTTCGCAGGAAGTGTCTTTATAAAAGGATCAGTCAGGTTCTGTTCTGATGCTATCTTCATAACAATCACATCTCCTTGATGCACGATCTCTCTTACAAGATGATATTTCATCTCTATGTGCATGTCCCTCTTATGACTCCTCGGTTCCTTGAAATTTGTCACCGCCCCACTGTCATCATAGTACAAAATTTAGTGGCTTGTCCATATCTGGAACTACTTCTAAATCATAATAGAACCTTTTGAGCCATACCGCCTATTTCACAGATTCACAAGCCATTATATATTCGGTTTCCATAGTGGAATCTGCAATGCTGGATTGTTTAATACATCTCCATACTATAGCTCCTTCTCCATCTAATTGAAAATCAGAATTAGTATGTCCAGTGGGGTTCATGTCTCCACATGAATAAACAAGAATATAGTTTCTCATTCTCCTAAGATACTTGAGAATGTTCTTTACTGTAATCCAGTGTTCCAAACCTGGATTTAATTGATAATTATTGATAATTTCCACTGCATAATAAATGTTCGGTCACGTACACAATATACCATACATGAAACTTCCAACTGCTTAAGCATAGTGAACCTTTCTCATATCCTTATCCTCCTGAGGTATCCTAGGACATTGTTCCTTGGACAAGATAATTCTATGTCTGGTCGATTCTTGACCTTTCTTGAAATTCTCTATAGAGAATCTCTCCAGTACTTTATCAATATAAGATGCCCGACAAAGTACTAAGAACTTGTATCCCTTAGTATTTGGATGCCTAGAACATAGCTCACTTCTCTCAAATCTTTCATTTGAAATTTCTCAGCTAACCACTTCTTTACTTTTGACAATGTTTCTATGTCATTCCCAATGAGTAGAATATCATCAACATAAAGAACTAAGAAAATCACTATCTTATCTTTGGTGTTTTTTAAGCACAGGCTTTGTCAACATTTTGTTTGAAGCCATAAGACTTTACAATCTGATCAAAAGTAAGATTCCAAGATCTAGATACTTGCTTTAATCCATAAATGAATTTAAGCAACTTGCATATTTTCTTATATTTCCCCTTTTGTACGAACCCTTCTGGTTGCATCATATAGATGTTTTCTTCAAAAGAGTCATTCAGAAAAGTTGTCTTGATGTCCATTTGCCATATCTCATAGTCAAAACTAGTGACTATGGACAAAAGGATGCGAATGGATTTTTTCATGACCACATGGGAGAATTTCTCTTCATAATCGACTCCCTCCTTTTGTGTATAGCCCTTGGCTTCTAACCGTGCCTTGAAAAACACTACTTTTCCATCTGCACCTCTTTTCTTCTTGAAGATCCATTTACTTCCAATGGACCTGACATTTTCTGGTGAATCTACAAGTTCCCAAACAGAATTCGAATACATAGATTCTATTTCTGGTACATGGCATCTTGTTAATTCTCCTTTTCAGGTTTATCCATTGCTTCTTCATAAGATAATGGATCGTCCTTATTAGTGCTTGACACTAGGACATATGCCTCTAGTTCATACTGAACTAGTTATCTCATAACCCTTTCACTACGATGTTGCACTGGGGTTTCATTTGTAGAAATTATGGTTTCTCTGGTTTGTCATTAATCAGTAGAAATTGAAGGTGGTTTAATCTCATCAGTCGTTAATTTCTCGAGAACTACTTTGCTACGAGGTTTGTAGTTTTTCATATAGTCATGTTCAAGAAAGGTTGTGTTTGTCGACACAAACTCCTTTTCATCATGGTAACTATAGAAGTACCTACCTATCGTCTCTAGAGAATAGCCAACGAATATGCATACCTCAGATCTTGAGTCTAACTTTCTGGTCTTGGGTCTCAGAACTTGAGCTGGACACTCCCATATACATAAATGACGCAAACTAGGTTTGGAGCCATTCCATAACTCTAAAGGCGTCTTGCTTACAGACTTAGAGGGCACTACATTCAAAATATAAGTTGCCGTGTGTAGTGCATTTCCCCAAAATGTAAGTGACAATGATGAGTAGTTTAACATCGATCTAACCATATCCAATAAGGTTTGGTTTCTCCTCTCTACAACACCATTTTGCTGTGGTGTTCCCGGTGCTGTAAGTTGGGATAGGATTCCACACTACAACAAATAATCCTTGAATTTGAAATCCAAGTATTCACCACCTCGATCGAATCAAAGGATTTTCAATGATTTACTTAATTGCTTTTCAGCTTCAGCCTTGATGTCTTTAAAATTTCCAAAAGTTTCAGAATTTCGATGTATTAGATAACTATAACCATATCTTCAGTAGTCGTCAATGAGAGTGACAAAATATTCATATCCACCTCTAGCTTGTACATTGTTCAGTCCACAGACATCATTATGTACGAACTCAAGTGGTTCATTGACTCTTTGGCCCTTTCCTGTTAAAGGTCTCTTGGTCATTTTACCTTCTAGACAAGATTCACAAATAGGAAGAGTTCCAACTTTTTGCTCTCTTAAAGCACCATGCTTTGTTAACCTGTTTAACCTATCTAGATTAATATGTTCCAAGCTAAGATGCCATAAATATATGTTATCATCATTAGAAACTCTTTGCCATTTGTTATTTTTAGGTTTTGCTTCTTTAAATAATTCAAAATTATTTAACATGTGTTCAGTCTATTTAAGCATATGCAATCCGTTTATAATTTTAGCATGATAGATATCGAATCCATTCTTAGAAATAATAAACTCTTTATTAATGAAAGAAACTTCAAATAACCGTTCTTGCAAAAGTGAAAGAGAAATCAAATTCTTTGAAAAATAAGGAATATAATAAACATTGTTCCAAACTAAGTAATTATATCCAAAAATTAAACGGACTATCCCTAATTCTTTAGCTTGCATGAGCGCATCATTGCCAACTCTCAAAATGATCTCGTCATCAGCTAGCTCCCTTGACGAATCAAGCATCTACAAAGAAGAATATACATGTTTAGTGTCTCCTAAGTCATGTATCCATGATGACAAATCATATTGCACTAAACAAGCTTCAAGTATAGGTAAATCACATTTACCTTTCTTTTTCAGATCAGAGAGATACTTGTTACAGTTTCTCTTCCAATGGCCTTCAACCCCACAGTGGAAAAACTTTCCTTTGGGCTTGCTGTCTTTCTTGTTCTTCTTGGCTTTCAACGATGTCTTGACTTTCTTTACTCTTTTGTTCTTACTATTGTCCTTACCGTTGTTCTGCTTCCTTTTCTTGTTCTTAACAATATTGGAAGAAGGGTTTTGCTCGTCAACATTTACCTCACCCTCTTTGGTCATTCTAAGGTTGAGTGACTCAAAAGTCTGCAGTTCATTCAACAATTGAGTCATGTTGAATTACAACTTGTTCATAACATAGCTGGCCATGAACGCAGAAAAACTGGTGTGAGCGTCTCTAGTATGATGCTAACTTGAGTCCCCTCATCAATGGTCGCCCCATGTACTTCTGCCTCGAGCATTATGTTGATCATATTCAAAACATGTTCTCAAACAGAAGTATCATTCCTCATCTTAGTTGTCATATAGCTCCTAGTGGCCTCATGATGACTTTGATCGGACTGCTGCTCAAACATTGTCTGTAAAGATTCCATAATCTCATAGGCAGTCTCCATGCTTTCATGCTTGGCTCTTAGAACATCATTCACGCTCACAAGCATGTAGCACTTCGCCTTGTTGTTTGATATGATCCAAGCATCATATTTGTCCCTAACATTCTTAGGGGCATTAGAAGCTGGCTCCTCAGAACATTACTCAGTAAGAACGAACTTATGGTTCTCACAAATCAACATTAAGTTCATATTTGATTTCGAATGTACGATATTGTCACCATTCAATTTCTCAAGAGTGAGTGAACCAGTAACAATATTGCCCATGGTAGACATAATATGGATAACTGAAATTTAAAACATACATGATTCATTATAATTGATAAATAACCAGAATTCAAAAAGTAAACGTGATGTATGAATGTGCCACTTTAGGGTCGGTTAGATTAACCTCAGACTGTCTATGTATTCACATTCTTATTAATTAAACTCAAAATATCTCATATTTTCTCTTTTAACAATAATGTATCGCTTCTTATGTCAAGTTACAACTACCCACATAAAAGCTTAATTATGATTTTGTGAATGTAACCCATCATTTCAGATTTCACGCCTTAAGGTCGGTCAAAACTAAACTATATCAGTTCCTCATATCTTCTTAAGAAGTCCAACCTTGGTATTGGTACAGCTCGAAACCTTCCTTAGGGGGATGAAAACAAAGCCATCTCGAGACCCTCACTACACCTCACAGTGTTGTACTAATTATGGAAATCATAAGTTACATTGACATGTTAACCTTGTCTCACTCACTATTTTAAGATAATGTGTTTCTATTTTAACTAATCAATTAATTCTAAATTAATTACTGGTTAAAATAATAACCCTATAAATATTTAATTATCAGTTAATCCAATCTCATTGGCCTAAGTTCATTTAACTTTCTGAAGCACCTAAGTCATAATTATGTAAACTTAGATTAACTAATTAATTATATTCATCAAACTTTAATAAAACTTTTTTACTAAAGTTGGTTAACCTAAAGGTTACTATAGCCTTTAGTGTGGTGTGATTACCAAATTTTAACTTGTTAAAAACTTAGTAGTTTACATGCAATTGATTTCATAAAGTAATACATATAAACATATTAGGACAATCCTAATAAATCATGTTTCTACAGATGATATGTATGATCAAATAAAAACAGTGTGGGATTTTCATGTATGGCATGTGATCGACTAATCCATGAAAATATTATCAAACATAAGAATTAAACAATTATTTAACAATTATATAAAATAATAATGGACCGAGTGACTATTGGGTATTTTTAAATTACAACCCTTAAAATAAGAAAATAAAATTATAAAGCGGACTTCAAGAATATATATTTCTCAAATATTCTCTTTTCATCCTGATGTTCATCTTCATAATCTTCAAGTTTTGAATAATTTTTTTTAACTAGAAAAACTATTTTTCTTACTTAAAATAATTTTTATAATTATCCATTTTAATATAGTTAACTTTGACTTAGACAAAGAAATATTTTATTTGATTTAGTCAAACTTGGGTCAAACTTAATAATCCTATTAATTTTTAATTTTTCATAAAATCAAAAATTAATAATTAATTTTAAAATTACATTTATTTCAAAATTTAAATGGATAATTAAAATGGTTTAGGTTTTAATGAAACACTTAAGTGATAAAGTTGGTTGTATGATTTATTTAGAAACTTTTCTAAAACGTGACAACAGTTGTCATGAATGATGAGACTCTCCGATCGCCGCCCATCACCACCGATGCCCATCTCACTGCCGGCAACCGCCTGCCGTGCCTGACAGCCACTGTTCTCCGCCGGTACAGTACTACCAGCACTATTCACCTCTGCCGGAACAGCAAATTTTCGGCATGAACAATGTTTCGCGGATGAACAACGATTTTGTGGATTTAACAGTGTTTCACGTGAACAATAAATTTCTGCCATTCGTCTCATGTGTTCTTTGTTTTCTTGCGTTCAGAATGATCACAATAATATTCAAAATAAAATTATAAAAATTCCTACGCCACAAATCGGCTTACACAAGATCTATGAAAAATTAAAACAAAGCTTAAACAATCCATTATTTTTCATACATTTAAAAAACATAACCATCCATCATCATACATATCTCATATTATATGAATAATGCAAGAAAACCCACACAACATTTAACATATAAATATATAAAGACCGCTCTGATACCACTTGTTGGTCATCGTGATGCGTGCACGGTGGAAGCGTGGATGTACGTGGCCTTTTAAAAAAATTAAACTATTAATAAAATCAAAGCTTTTAATAAAATAAAACTTGCGCAATGCCACAATAACCAAATAATTTTTTTTATTGAAAACTATTTTTCAATCAGTCAGGATCCATTATATATTTATAAGTTAAATCTATAACATAAAAAGTTAGGAATCATAGGAGGTTGGACTTTTATAGGAGGTTTATGGGCCAGTTTCAGGCCTGCCCATCGGGAATTTAGGGTGTCCCGGGGATGAGCTATCGAATCGGCCCGTACTGGGCCGGGCCGGGCTAGCTCATGGGCTGACCCTGCTTAAATAACCATCCCGACCCATTTCCTCTCCCTTTAATGTGATTTAATTCTTAAAAATGTAGATGGGGAGAGTTGAAATTTGGTAGAAAATAGATGAAATATAGGGATTATAACTAAGCTATATAGACGTCATGTTACTTTTCTTTTAATTATTTTCATTTTTTACTTTAGAATCTCAATAGAAAAATTTGTCATATTGAGTAAAATAATTATTTTATTCATTGAATTAAATAGTTGCGTCACTATAAATTAAGTACATCTCAATAAAGTATTCATTTAAACAAAAAGTTGTAATAAATATCATAAATTTATTATTTATTATTTATTAAATTTGAGAGTTGCATCACTATAAATTAGGTATATCCCAACTAGGTTGGCACTTACCTATTTATCAATCACTTGCAACAAGTCAAAAATTAACCCCTCCCCCCGGGCTAGCCTCGTTAAACATTTTCTGAAAAAAATCTCATTGGGAAAAATCCAAAAAAGGAAAAAGAGTACTAGCCATAAGAACTAACTCATACATGACTTTAAAAATCCGAATCACCTATACTTCATTTTCATGAATATCTAAATCTTGAAAATCTTGAATGATGTCGACTAGCCGTTGTTGTCTTCTTTTGATGGCATCACTTCAATCCTTAACACATATGAGGGCTTCAACAATATCAGAAGCTAATCTACTTCTTTTTTCTTCAATTACATGTCCACCTGCATTAAAAGTAGATTTCGATGCTACTGTAGAAACCAGATGGGTTAGTAGATCATGCACCATAATAGAAAGAATTGGATAACTCGTTGAATTTTCTTTCCACCATTGTAAAATATCTAACTCATAATTTTCTTTAATTTCATATTTCGTTTAAAAAAATTATAAAGTTCTGATCTATGAGGAGCAGAAATAATGTTCTTCATTTTAAATTTCATTCTTTGTTGAAAAATATTCATAGAACTACCTACTTGTGTAGATGAACTACTACCATCATTAATATTACAATAATCACTCCAAGGTAGTGAAGTCGGGTGTATTTTTCATTAATTGAATAAAATATTCATTTAAAAAAATATTATGTATTTAATTAAATATATCTATCTCAAGAATATATTTAATAAAATGTATTGAAAGGCAATAAAAATATAGCACAAACAATAATTACACAAAAATAGTCTTGGCCTAGTGGTAAAGTGCCTATTAATAAAGAAGATGCAATGGTTCAATCTTCAATATATACAAAGGAATATTTTTTAGATAAAAAGTACATACCCACGGACCGGGCCGGTTCAGGGCCACGAGTTAGACGGGTCGGGCCGGGCTGGCTATGTTTCCCAGTTGGTCTGGTTTGGGCCATATGGCACAAACGCCTAGCTCGTGCAGGCCCGGGCTGGCTCGCGAGCCTGAACTAGCTTGGCACTGTTCATGCACGGGCCGGGCCGGGCTTTAACGAGCCGGTTAAGTTGGTTTCACGGGTCGAACCGGCCCACTTGACACCTCTACTCTTGTAGTCTATATCAAGTGTCCTTACAAAAATCGATTGATCCTCCATTCCCACGAAATCGTTCCAACGATCAGTAGACTCTGAGATCCACACCAAGATCTTCCATTCAATCCTCAACGCACTAGGACGTGTCTGGGCACGTAGAATATTACAAGACAGTTTTTCTGTCTCTAGATGTTCTAAACACATGAGATCTAGAGATTTACTGAGAATGACTTTAGTGAGATGATTCTCTAAAAGAACGTGATGATTATTCTTTTAGAGATTTGATTAATGTTTAATTATAGAAGAAAATCTCTAGATTGATTAATGTTTAACCAACACATTAACTTTAAAGGTTGCATGAACTAACAGTCCGTCTAGGAATGATCCTGCCTCACCACTTCTTTTACAAGTTTCTCCCACTAATGAGAGGACCACTAAGGTAGCTCTAAACCATTCCTCGTGCCATGATCAAGTTTTCGTTGGGGACCTTGAGAACGTTTCAACGTAAATGACCCTCTCACTTAGTTTTTGAAAAATGGATTTTTCTTTGCTTTTTCAAAAATTATAACTCTTTATAAATTCGAAAAGCAAGTTTTAAAAATTATAAAATTTAAATCATAATTTAAAATTTATAACTTTTATAAAATTTAAATTGTATTTAAAAGTATAACCCATTATAAATTTAAACTACAACGATGCATGTACATGCTATATGAAAATTTGATATTGACATATCCTTATTTCTATATGACATGTTATATGAGGATATAAGATTAATAATAAATCATACATTCAAAATTAACCTCTCTGTGACTCATTTCTAATTACAACTCATAAAAAGAATAATAAATTACAATAATTTAAAAACTAATCTTCATGGCATGTGTAATAGTCTCCTTCTCCTTCAGAAAGTCTCACGTCTTTGTAACCATTCACCAAGGTCCAGTCCCATTTTTAAAACTCAAATTTCACTTTAAAATTAATTTTCTAACAATTTTTACTTTGATAAATAATTACCAACTAAATAAATCACTTGATTTATTTTAAAAATAATTCTCAAAATAATTTTTAATTAATTAATGTTGAGAAATTATCAAATTAAATATATTTAATTTTTAGGGATTGGATTGGGCTTATAATCAAATCTCAAGTCTCTGTGAATCATTTGAGCCAAGTAACACTTCCTCAGTCTAAAACCTCAACAGGCTTGGTGAGTCCATACTAGCCCAAGGCCCAACAAGATCTTAGGCATGCTAGGGTTTACAAAACCCTTATGCCGCCCCTTAGGGTTTCCAAAACCCATCGATGGAGTGGCAACAAGGGATGACATGTGGCAGCAGCATGCGGCACAGGCAAGCGGCGTGGAGTGACAGCCTGCGTGACTACGGATGGTGACCCTCATAATATGTGTGGCTTTCGATCGGGAAGCAATTGTGACGAATTTACATGGCCTTTAACGATACAACTCTTCGCAAAATTAAATTGCATAAAATCCTATGCCTCAATTTCGGCGTACATTAATTCTAAAATTGAAAAATAACACCTAGTGCCAATCGATCAAGATCCATTCATAAAACTCATTCAAACATGCTTTGAATCTACCATACAAAAATTATATGCCAATATCATCATATTCATCCATACATAAGTTTAAATACTGAATATGCATTTGTTGGATCATGATTATATATTTTGAAGAAAAATTAATAAACCGTGACAAGTTCATGGGTAGAATTTCAAAAACATTTCATAGAAACGTTTAACCCAAATAAACACAAAATCAATCAATGAACATGCATGATCATATAAACGTATCGAGAAGATATTAAAACAATTTATATCTTTTCAATTAATGAAGAATTTTTTATTTGACGGGATCCAATTTCTATCTCACATTCTTTGTTCTTTGGAGAGCTAGTAATTGATCTTCACACTGATAACTACCCGTTAGAATCAGAAGTATAACTCTCAAAGATATCGGTAAGAATTGAGTGTGGGCTCTCAAAACAAATGTGAAAGAGAAAAAAAATATTCTCTTCCCTTTAGAGTTTTTGGCGGCAACTAGTGAGGGAGGGTGAGAGAAAAGATATTCCTGCTCTGATTTAACACACTGTGGTTAGGGTTAAGGCTGTAACCCTAATGCAATCCCTTATATATTAATTATATAATTTACCCACATACCCCTATATGATAAAGCCAAAATTTACATACTCCATACACTGTGATGTGTGATTTTTACATCTCTCCAAGAGCCAAAATTGTGCCCAAATTCATCAATCCAAATTGATGAATTACATTGATCCCCATCAATTAATTAATTTCTTTTATTCAATTAATTATCCAATAATTAGAAAATAACAAAATAGTTAATTTGAATATTAATTTTGGTCTTCACTAATATAGTAATGACACCTATCTCATATGAGCTCGGGAAGTGTACTTTGGTCTAAAACACATATTTGGTCCAACTGACGTTGTTTCTCATTCACGTCCTTATGAGCTACTCCTGTGATCGAATGGACCCACATGAACAAAGTTATGAGAATCAAATACCTCACTAATTTATCTCTATAAATTTTTTGCCTATTTAATATTGACATCGTACGAATCCACTATAGGTCGATGCTGAATGAACTATCGATTCATGGGCGCTATATTTTATGTTGGTGCAAATAAACATCTATATTTCACGGTCCATAGAATATTTCACAATATTACCCTTTGTGAATATTAGTAACAAGAGTGAGATGTAAAATTAGTGTTTTACCCCTCTAGTTATTATTTCCTTAACTCTTTTTTATTGACCGTGAATACGAAAGACATAACTGTGTAGTGTCTCGTACAGATCACCATGTCTTATCCAATTACTCATGTCATCGAATATACCAGGCTCGGTTTATTTATTTACACACCCATCAATAAAGCATAAGATGATATTTTGCTTTTGCAATCCCGCCACAGGTTCCATATTTGTAAATCACGTAACTCTAACATAGTTGAATCACGATCGTAACAATCGAGGTATTATTTGGCAATTCAAACTCACTCCTTTGGCGTATCAAAGATCATAAGTAACTAATTTAATTTTTGTACTCACCTCAATATCAAAGTAATTAACGAAAATACCCTTAAGGTGTAACAATTATATTTAAAAGCCAGATAAATGACTTTGCTCTAAACTAATTGGTTACTAGTCTATTCAACATGTTCCATAACATCTCAGGTCAACCGTTAGAGTCTCCACTCCCATGCCCCATGACCGACATCCTTTTGTTTAACCTAATAGTCATAATGAGACTCGATTGTCCAGTCGATCCTAAGACTGCAAATAATATTCTGAACTATCTCAGAAAAGTTCATCTGGAAGACCACTCGGTCTTTACTCTTATTTCATTGTCAACAGTTCCATGACTTAAGTAAGTTATAAACACAATTTATTTAAAGAAAACTTTTATTTATTCATAAAATTTAGCAATATATAAATTTTAATAAATAACTGTTTACTCAAAAAATGTTATTACACCCTACTTTATGGACATAATTCTAACAATAACTTTACTAGCTGCGACCAACTCCCATCTTTTATCACCAATGTCCTTTCGGACCCCTAGCTCCTTATTGCAACATGCTTCAGCAGTGGGTAAGATATCCCTTGCAATCATATTCTTCAGGATCGTCTTGAATCATGGGGTAGTATCCCTCATTCCTTGTTCACCTTGTGGGATAAGTTAAGGTTTTTTTCTATCCACAGCTTGATTGCCGCACATAGTTTGAATATACTTTTATCGTGACTTGGTGCAATCCTCAAGAGCATAATAACTAGAGACCTCAGGAGAATTCACAAGCCTTGGAGATCGCACGACCTCCGACCCCGATGTGGGAGGTCTTTTACTTTTAAATTAGCCTAGGAGCGGTTGACCCGCTTTAACCGAGGAGATTTTTGTACTTACTTGTATTTGTAATCCTCTATTTATTAATGAAAATAAACTTTCTTTACCTCTGGCTCCTTCATTAATCTATGTTTTTTGCCCATTTCTTATCGCAAACATACCTCAAGTAGATAGTGGTTCATTTTTCCTCAGTCAAGCTTTAACTTGATGTGAATGATACCTTTATCCTGAGTTGTGTAGTTGTTTCGACTATTATGCTGATTGTTGTATCCTACAAACTTTCACTAACCTGATCTTCTGATCCCAAATTGGAGTGGGCCTTAGAGGGCCTTGATCCTATTTTGTTGAACTTGATCTTGTTCAATGGGTTTTCCCTTCATAGGTCGGGGGTCATGCTGATTACTCACAACCTTTATAAAGCCTTTCGAGTACATTCCCATAAAGGAGGCCTGGTCAGACGAACCTTCCTCACATTGGGGGTTTTCATTTTGAAATTTAGTCGAGCATGCCCTCTATTAATCGAGCTTTCTCCTGGTCTGGCGATCTAGAAGGCAAGTTAAATTCCTTTGGTTTTTGGCTAGAGGAAGTTTCCTTTATCACCTATCTAGGCACTCTTACTCTGGATAAATCCTTGAGCTGAAGCGCTTATCAGTAGACATCATTCATTGATGTCTAGCCAGGCGTGACTGTTCTAGCTAAACCATTGAATCCTACCTGTGAGCATGTGTGCTCGGCAGACATCTCTCCTTGATGTCTAGCCAGGCGTGCCTACTTTAGCTAGAACATTGAATCCCATCTGTGAGCATGAGTGCTCGGCATACATCCTTTTTACCTTGATATCTAGTCAGATTTTCCTACTCTAGCTAGATCCTTGATCCGTCTTTGAGATGAGGTGCTCGACCGACATCTTTCCTAATATGTAGCCAGGCGGGCCTGCACTGGCTAGACCCTTGATCCTGTTTGTGAGTATGAGTGCTCAACATACATATTTCCTTAATGTCTAGCAAGGCGTGCCTGCTCTGGTTAGACCATTGAATCCCGTCTCCGAGTATGAGTGCTCGACAAACATCTTTCTTTAATGCCTAGCCAGGCGTGCCTGCTCTAGCTAAACCTTTAAATCCCACCAGCGAGCTTGAGTGCTCGGCATACATTTCTCCTTGTTGTCTAGCTAGGCGTGCCTGCTGTGGCTAGACCCTTGAATCCCGTCTGTGAGTTGAGTGCTCGATAAATATCTTTTTACCTGATATCTAGCTAGATTTTCTTGCTCTAACTAGATCCTTGATCTCGTCTGCAATCTGAGGTGCTCGACAAATATTTTTCGTTGATGAATAGCCAGGTGGGCCTGCTTTGGCTAGACCTTTGATCCCGTCTAAGAGCATGTGTGCTCGGTAGACATGTTTCTTTGATGTCTAGCCAGGCGTGCCTACTCTGGCTTGACCCTTGATCTCGTATATGAGCATGAGTGCTTGGCAGACATCTTTCCTTAATGTCTAGCCAAGCGTGCTTGCTTTGACTAGACCCTTGAATCTTGTCTGCGAGCTGAGGTGCAGACATCACTTTTTGTTCTCGACTGAAAGGCTAGAACACCTCACAGTCATCACATTTTATTTAGTCACGACTGGGGGCTAGAGCACCACACCAGTCATCATTTTTTGTTTAATCCCGACTGGCAGGCTAGAGCACCTCACTAGTCATCATTTTTTATCTAATTTCGACTTGCAGGCTAGAGCACCTCGTCAGTCATCACTTTTTTATTCCGACTAACAGGCTAGAGCACTTTGCCAATCATCACTTTTTGTATAATCCTGACTTGTGAGTTGGAGCACCTCGCTAGTCATAACTTTTTGATCCTGACTGGAGGGGTAGAGCACCTCTCCAATCATCACTCCTTGTTTTATCTCGACTAGCGGGCTAGAGCACCTCACCATTCATCATTTTTTTTTGCCTTCGTCGCACGTCGTAGAAGAGTCTATCCTTGGAGACTTGTAGGATAGCCATAAAATCATTAGCAAATATTTCTACAATATTTTCCACTTTTCCATAGTAGATTCACTAAAAATCGTTTTAAGTGGTTAATCACTAAAAATCCTTATCTGATGAATGTCGACGAGTACATGATCTTTGTCGTCCGTTACACCGGGGGGTTCGAAGTTGATAAAACACATTTCACGATTTTTTTCCTAAAACAACATTGCTAATGGTAGGTCATGTGATTTTTTCAGAAAAAATATAATATGCATAATTAATACATGGGTTGCAATTAAGGTGAAGAACAGTTATATATATTTTTTTCAAAGAAGGATAAACTGTATACATTATAAATAGTACTACTTATCTTTCAGATTTTTTAAGATGGTAGATATATCAATCATGATAGTAAAATTTAAGTATGTATCTTAGTTTTATGAAATCCTGTGCATCCACAGGTTGTTAACTAGTTATATTAAAAAAAATTAAATGAGAGAAATTTTGAATTCTCTATTTTCCCCTTTAAGGCCCATTAAATATAGTAATACTAAGTTTATTTGTTTATTTTTCATTATACTTTTATTCACTAATAATAATTTGTATATTAATATTTTTATAAAACTATATTTATATTATTACTTATTAGGTTATTATCTATTAGGAATTCGAAGTTCCATATAGATGAACTTATAAATCTCTTGAATATTATTTTAGTCAATAATGATGAGTTTTATTGTCTATTTGCAAGAAGTGTTTGGGTTTGTATATTACAAATTCACTTAACTATCTGTTACACTTTTTATAAATCTCTTGAATATTATTTTAGTCAATAATGATGAGTTATATTGTCTATCTGCAAGAAGTTTTTAGGTTTATATATTACGAATTCACTTAGCTATCTATTACATTTTTTTATTTTAATTTATACTAAATGTGTATAGTCCAGTGACCATTATCCGTAGCGAAACATTGTTTGTAACATTACATTTTCTCTTCTCGAAATTGTTTCGATCTTTTTTCACCTCATTTTAGGATATACATTTGTTAGGATTATAAATTCTTAAATTTTAAAAATTCTTAAAAGAGATTTATCATTTTCAAGTGATGCATGACGTATCATTATTCATTTGATCTACATTATTTTAATTTTTCATATGAGAATATAACACTTTTACCATTACCTATTTTACTTTTTTTTTTAGACTTACATAACTTTCAAAGCTAATGTATTTATTTTAATGTTAGTACTAATTTAAAATCTTATTACATATTTTTAAATTACTCTAACACGTGCAAAGTATATGCTTTTCTACTAGTATGCTAAAAAGGCTCCTATTATGTGATTTGTTTTGGAAGACTTGGTTTAATGAAATTTCAAAGAGAGTGTCTATATTCCTCCGAAATTTTGGCAATCATTGGTGATTCGACGAGCGTCTGATGCCTAATTACTAACATTCCTACTTGCACACTCAGCTTATGGATAGATTGATGGCACACTTGTCCTAGCAAGTTTCTGTTTAATAATAAAAGTGAAACATCTTTTGTTAGTCCAAAGATCGAGCACTGGGTTGCAGAAATTCAGACCCTCATGACCTTGATTAGGGTGTAAAATGTCAATGGGAGCTTGGAATTTCATTGAAAGAAGGTTCTTATACATCTTAAGATTCAACATCATTAAGTTGAAATCTGATATTTAATCAGTGTAAAAAAGAAACAATGAGAATATTGATTCTTATGTTCAAAGAATCAAAGAGCTCAAGGATAAGCTTCTTGCAGTCTCAATGACAATGGAGGATGAAGGCATCATAATTTGTACAATCAATAAATTACCAAGTGAGTACAATACTTTAAGAGCCTCTATTAGGACAAGAGCATAACATCTGAATCTTGAAGAAACTACATGTACTGATGTAATCTGAAGAACGTTTCATTGAATCTCAGCAAAAAAATGATATCTTACTTCAAACAACTACATTGTTGGTTGCACAAGATTTTGGTTCAAACAGAGGAGGAATGAATGATAGAGGAAGAGGATGCTGGGGCATATGAGGTGGATTTAATCCTGATAGATCATACTCAGATAGTAAGAAAATATCATATAATCGCTCACCTAGACAGTTTTATTCAATCTTGAAGGACCACCTAACAAAACATTCACCCTATTAAAAAAAGTAATCAAACTACTCAAGCTAATGCAAGAATATTCTGTCAGATATGCCTAAAACATGGACACTATGCCTTAAGACTGTTATCATCGGATGAACTTCTTCAATCACGAAAAGAATCCTCATGCTACATTAACTGCTATGGCAGCAACGGTGTCTCAACCATCTCATTCACAAATGTGGCTATTTGATATAGGATTTAACACCCATCTTACTCCTTCGCTAAGCAATTTCATTCATTTTCTGGATATAATGGAGAAGACAATGTTGCGGTTGGAAATGGACGATCTTTGCCCATCACATATACATCTTCAAGAAAATTTTCAGTTTCTTCAAATGTTTTTTAATTGCCTGAAATCTTTTTTATCCCACAGATATCAACTCATCTTCTTTCTGTCCACAAATTCTATCTTAATAATAACAATGTTTTTCTTTTTTATGCATCATTTATCCTAATTCAGGACAATCAGGAAAATTTCTTCACAAAGAACCTTGTGAGAATGGAATGTATCCCATTCCAACTTCTCTGTCAAAATCTGTTCAACATTCATCTTCACATGCATTAGTCGCCATTTTTGGCAGAAAGATATCAAATATTACATTGCACAATAGGCTAGGTCCTACAACAAATTCAACAGTTAAGAAAATCTTAAATAAACCACAATTACCTTGTACTAATTTCAATATTGAATCATGTGTCTGTACAAGTTGTTTGCATAGTAAAATGTCCCAATTAGATTTTTCATTGCCTCATTATGTTTCTTCAACCTTTCTAGAGCTTATACATAGTGATGTATGAGGTCTACCTCCAATTACTTCTCTAAATGGTGATAAGTACACTTGGGTCTTCCCTATGTATCTTAATTCTGATGTTCTGCTGTCTTTCAAAGATTCAAACCATACATTGAAAATTCTTTCCACAAAGATAAAAACCTTAAGAGCAGACGGAGGAGGTGAATACTCTAGCTTACAATTTAAAAACGTTATTAAAAACAAGGTATCTCATAAAAAATCTTGTCTCTAACTTCACAACAAAATGGAGTTGTTGAAAGAAAGCATAAGCATATATAGCTGAGATAGCTTTAGCTATGTTTCACATTGCCTCACTTCCATTCTTGTCTCTAATTTCATGCATTCACCACTATTGTATTTCTAATTAACAAAATGCCTACACCTAGTCTAAACAATCATTCAACCATTGAAGTGCTCTTTGGAGAACTCCCTGATTATACTCATACTAGGACCTTTGGATGTGCATGTTATACTTACCTTAGACATTTCATACAAATAAACTTGAACAAAAAATAGTTCATTGTATTTTCTTAGGGTATGCCCTTGAGTATAAAAGTTACTTGTGCTATGATCCTACTACTGAAAAGATGTATACATCTAGACATGTAATATTTGGTTAATCTTTATTTTCATATCAAATTTTAATTGAGATAACACGGATGCACTATCCAACTCACTCCTACCAGCTCATATCCATCATCTATTTTTCCTTTCTTCAGTTATTCTATAAGTTCAAATACTAGTTATAATCAATCACCTCCCATTTCTGCACAAAACATTGCAATACAACGTACTGATATTTCATCTTCTAACACTGCTACTCTTCCCTGAGGTATCTAGTAATGCTCACTATCCTGATATATCTTCATGTCTTATTATTAAACTTCCAATACTACCATCTTTATTAGAAATCCTCTTATTGTTTTTGAGACATCTAAATTACTTGAACCTACAAGTTTCAAAGCTACAACAAAGAGTCCAGAATGGACAAAGGCCATGATAGAGTAATAAAATGCCTTACAATCTCAAAAAAGCTGGTCTCTTGTTCATCTACTATCTAATAAAAATCTGGTTGGCTGTAAGTGGGTTTGTACTACCCTAAAAAATAACCATGATGCATCAATTTCAAGATACAAAGCAAGGCTTGCAGTCAAATATTTTCATTAAGAAGCTGGGATTGATTATGCAACACTTTTAGCCCAATAATAAAAAAGCCAACTATCAGAATCATTCTTTCTCTAGCTACAAATTTTGGTTGGTCTTTACGACAAATAGATGTTAGAAAAACTTTTCTACATGGCATCTTGAATAAAGAAGCATACATGACTTAGCTTCCTGATTTTGTAAAGCCTTCCCTATCTAATTATGTTTGCGTGGTTTCTTTTGTGGCATCAGTGTTCTTGTTGATGAATTGTACATTGTTAGTATATAAATTTGACTCTTGGAGCTTCATCATGAGTCTAAATGGTCTTAGCACTATTAGTTGATTGGGTGTTAGGAAAATGTTCTTCAGGTAATAAATCTATAGGGGTTGGTCTTGAATAATATGTCCTAAGAGAGGCATAACATTTTGGCATATCTACTGATACTCTATTCAGTTGTGGTGTATTCATGGATTCTAGAAGTTGTGTCCTAAAATCTTTTAAACCCTCTTCAGAGTCAGTTCAATCATCACTACCCAGATGTTTAGTTATAACTCTAATTTGTGGTTACTATCATGAATCTATCCAATAAACTTTTTATGGTTTCCATGAATATATAGTCCAGCACTTGGTATTTGATCAAGTAGTAGTTTTTCAATAATGAAACTTATTTCATATAATGGAACTTTTTATAGTTTTTGGATAATATCTTATGATGAGATTAGTGTGTATGTTATTTATTAGTTTTATGATTTATATTATGACCGGGGAACTATCTAAGATTGATATTATATTGAAAATGGAACTTCTTAGATCATAGAATTGATTTTTTTCCTAGCACCCTCAATGACGGGGATTCCTGTCATTATAGGTGTGTTTATGACACATTTAGACGACGGAGACTCTCCGTCATTCTAATTACTTTTTATGAATTAGTTTTATTAAAAATTATAAAAATGACAACTTAAAAGATGATAGTAGAGTAACCGTCATTAAAAGATTTTAATGACGATTTTTCATCATTATCTAGACTTGATTTTACTGTAGTGACAAGCAGCTAATGCATGGTTTGATAAGTTTACTTCTCATCTTGCTACTCATGGCTTTGTTGCTTCTTAAGTTGACTCCTATTTGTTTGTTAAAGCTTCAGGTGGTTCTCTTACCTATCTTCTATTATATGTGGATGATATCATACTTAGTGGAATAGATCCGTCATATATTGATCAGCTTGTGCTTACTCTACTATAAGAATTTGAAATGACAGATCTTGGACCATTAAGATAATCTCTTAGACTTGAGATTAAGACTTCATCAGCTGTTACTTTTGTTAACCAACAGAAAGATGCAAGAGATCTATTATTAAAAGCATGAATGTTTGATACCAAACGTTGCAACTCTCCATGTTCAACAAAGTCACCTCTATCTGACACTACTCTATATAGAAGTTTCGTTAGTGCACTTCAATACCTAACTTTCATAAGACCTGATATAGTCTCGCTGTTAATAGGTCTGTCAATTTGTGCACTCACTCACTTCTGCTCATTTTGCTGCTGTTAAGAGAATATTAAGATACATTGTGGATACACTCCATCATGGGATACTTTCTAAACCAAGTTTATTGCATATTCAAATTTTCAGTGATGTTGACTAGGTTGAGGATCCATCTAACAGAAGATCGACCACATGCTATATAGTTCTTCTTAGTCCAAATCCTATCTCATAGTGTGCAAATAAACAAACAACATCGGTAAAATCTTTTATAGAGGCTGAGTATAAAGCCTTAGCAAATATAACACTCGAATTTCGGTTGTTATATTTCTGTTGAGTCTCAACTTCAACTTGTCAATGTGTTTTATTTGTGTGATTTAAATCTCTATCTCAAACAACTCCCTACATTATGGTGTGATAATACATTTGCTATTGCTCTAGCATCAAACTGTCTTCCATGCTACAACATAGCATGTGGAGTTTGACTTTCACTTTGTTAGAGAAGACTAGTGAAAAAGGATATTGTTGTTAAGCATGTTGAGTCTCAACTTCAATTTGTCGATATGTTTACTAAGCCTCTCCCACTCCTAGATTTACATTTCTTAAAAGAAACTTATATCTTCAACCATGACATCAGCTCGAGGGAGGATGTTAAGAGTATTAAAGATTCTTCTTATTATGCAGTTAATACGTTTTCAATAGGAAACATTTTATTTTTTGCATCAGTATATATTGTTGTAATTGCTCATGATCAAATAGAAGTCATGCAAATCGTCTCATTATGTTTTCTTCCCTTCTCTCATCTTCTTTCATGCTCTCTTGTTTCTTCTTCCTCATCCTTTCTTGTAATTCTTCAAACCTGTGGCTATTCTGCCCTGCAAGATGTTTTTAGCCCTTGGTTTTGTTGCTGCACTCATTTTTTAGAATAAGATGGTACAAAAGGCGTGCTCATCTGTGACAGATGTACAAATAAGCCTAGTCACCCAACTCTCTTGATGTACACAATGGCTTTGATGCAAGCACCAACTTTAGTGCATCTCTCTCTAATTCAATAACTCTTCAAGGATCAACATAGCTTCCAAAACTTTCTCAGACATTATAGCGAAACAACCATAAGAATGATCAATTAGCTTCTGTATCAGGCTTACTTAAATAGTCTTATAAGTATGTGACATTCTGAACCTTTCATGTGCATGAGTCTTTCTCATATGGTGGATGCTTCTTTCAGTTAGAATTTGTTTTCTCTGAACATACGGCAGTTTCTGCATGGATTGATAATCTTTCATTCTTGACGCATATGCTATGTGGATGTTGAGATACTATGTCATGACTCATGAGTTCAGGCATATGTTACAGCATCATTACCCAATTTATTGACTAAACTATGATTTATACTCTGAAGAAAATTGTGAAAGTGACAATAATTAATTTTATCAGAAACAAAGCTTCCAATTGTAATTCTTAGGAAAGCATTAAAAGATGATATATAAGAAGACTTTGTAATCAAAATTTTCACGACTACAGGGTGCCGCGCACAAGTCTCAAGCGTGGAAACTTCCTATTCTCTAGGAAGCGGATCGAGTGTAAAATCATGCAGAGAGCAAACATGTATTTCTATATGATGTCACTTTATGTTTTTGCTTGGTTTTAGTTGAGGGTTTGATCACGATTTTTGGTAGTGTGAATAATTTTTTACTTCGGTAGTTGTATATTCTTCACTAAAATAACACTTATTTGTACTTTTGTCAATATAGTTTGTATTTTATTATTTAGTTAAATGTAATAAACACCACAAAAAAATGATGTTTCAATATTAAAGCGTTCTTGAATGAACAATTATGGACGAAAATGTATAAGATGACGTAACATTTTTGAAAAAAGCGCCACCTTTTGTCATTTTAAAGTTTTTCATAAAACATCATCTTTTTTGTCATGTTTGGTTTTAAAAGAAAGTCTTATTTTGTCTACAATGGTAATACGATGACGTTTTTTTCGAAAAAAGAAATCATCTTTTGTAACACATAAGATTAATTTTTTAAATGTCATGGTATGTGGCAAAAAACGTGGTTTTTACATTTGAAAAGGGAATTTTATGATGTTTAAAAAAATCATCAAATGTCAAATGACATGAGATGTGATGCACACAGTGCAACTTTAAAATTTTTGGAATAAATGAATTATGGCACGCACATGTTAGTATCTAGAGGGCGCAACCTTAGACATTTTCGTAATTTTCATCTCTTTTAATTTTTAAGAATTTTTAGAGCTGGTAAATTCATCTTATTCGGTTGTTTTAGACAGTTTTTTATATTTTTAATGAGAAATCGTTCTCCTTTTATTTCTAAATTTCGGTACTTTTGCGATCAATGAAATTGTTGCCTGAATCCTGGTAATCTTAGGATTCAACACATTTTGGAGGATCGATTGATGGTAATGCGTGATTCAACATCTTTTGGTATTGTTAAGGTTTTGTTGAGACTTCCACTACATTAGTTGGTATCAGAGCTAAAATCGATCCATATTTTTCATGGCACGGCGTCAAAATCAACAACGCAGCAGCGAGTCAAGGAGGTTTATGAGCGTGATGATGGTGTTCAGTTAGAACATCAAATCAGACAGATTGTGGACCAATGAATGGAACATATGTTGGACCAGTTAACCGAGAGGATGACTAATATGATGGGAAATTGTAATAGGAGGAATACGCCTGACCGCGAAATCCGACAGGTAGGGAGATTAGTGGCGCGATATGTTGGGTGGTTGAGGGTTCAAATTGAGGATACCCTTAACATGTTTGATCATGTGTTTGTGTCAGAGGCACATCAGAGAGCCTTGATGGTGGAGAAACGGTCGCGTCGTGCTAAATGGTGGTATTGGATTTCGTGGCACCAATAACGCTAATACAGGTGGCACAAGTAGTAAGGCTGTTAGAAGTCAGTTTAACAAAGATGCAAGCAATAGTTTCATGAAGTGTTTCACTTATGGTGAACCGGGCATAGACAATCTGATTGTAAAAAGGCTGGCAGAAGGGCACTATTTGCTAAAACAGATGAAGGTGACGATGAGGACGCAGACATTGCGGAACATCTAAGTTTTGACGAGGAAAACCAGATGACGAGGAGGTTGTTACATGTGTGGTTGTCAGGAGATCGTACTTGACGCCTAAAATAGTACCGGAGGACAACTGGTTGAGGAGTAATATTTTCCAGTCTACTTGTACCATTCTAGGTAAAGTGTGTCATTTCGTAATTGATCCTGGCAGTTGCGAAATTTAGTTTCGGAAAAGGCGATACATAAGCTGAATATTAAGACCGAGAAACATCCCAAATCTTACAAACTAGCGTGGCTTAAGAAAGGTGGTGAGGTAACAATTTCTAAATGAGCTCTTGTTATATTTTTTATTGGAATAAAATATAGAGATGATGTTTGGTGTGACATTGTGACCATGGATGCTTGTCATTTGTTACTGGGTCGACCTTGGGAGCATGATCGAAATGTGGCCCATGACGGGCGAGCTAACACTTACAACTTTATGTTTGAAGGGGTTAATATTATGTTGGTGCCCAATAAACAAAGGGATAATTCCCTAGCTGTAGGGACTAGTACAAATTTATTATCTTTGGCTCAATTTCATGAGGAGTTGCAGGATTCGGAGTAAGTATTTGTGTTGTTTGGAAAGGTGGTTGCAGAGTCTGTAACAATTCCAGATGCGGTGGCTCCTTTATTAGAAGAATTTTCTAGTGTGTTTCCAGATGAATTACCAGATAGATTGCTGCCACTATGTGATATACAACATCATATAGATCTGGTTCCCAGTGCAGCTTTGCCTAACAGGTCGCATTACAGGATGGGTCCCAGTGAGCATGAGGACTAGTTGGCCAAGGGGCATATTTGAGAGAGTATGAGCCCATGTATTGTACCAGCCTTATTGAGCCCAAGAAGGATGGTTCTAGGTGGATGTGTGTGGAGGATAGTAGGGCCATCAACAAAATTACTATCAGATGTCAATTTCCTATTCCTCGCTTGGATGATTTATTAGATCAGATTAGTGGAGCTACTGTATTCACTAAACTTGATTTAAAGAGTGATTATTACCATATTCAAGTTAGGCATGTGGATGAGTGGAAAATTGCTTTTAAAACTTGTGAGGGGTTGTAAGAGTGGTTCGTAATGCCCTTTGGGTTGTCCAATGCACCTAGCACATTTATGCGTGTGATGAACCGATTGTTGAGGCCTTTTATTGGCAGATTCATGGTAGTATATTTTGATGATATTCTAGTTTATAGTACTAACTCTTAAGAACATCTGCAACATGTGAGAGAGGTTTTAGTTGTGCTCCACAGGAAACCGTTTTATGCAGCAAATAAGAAGTGCGTGTTTATGACCCCAAGTGTATTTTTTTGAGTATGTAGTTTCTGGAAATGGATTGTAGGTAGATGAGGCTAGTGTTGAGGTAGTGAAACATTGGCCAAGACGAAAAATAATTACTGAAGTCCGGAGTTTTTATGGCCTTGTGTCTTTTTATAGGCATTTTATCCCTCATTTCAGCAGTATTATGGCACTGATAACTGATTGCATGAAGGGGAGTAAGTTTACATGGACTGATGAGGCAGAATCAATATCCCAATCGATTAAGGAATGCCTTACCACTTCATCGATTTTAGTGTTTTCAGATTTTACACAATCATTTGAGTTACAATCTGATGCTTCTAAGGTTAGGATTGGAGCAGTACTGAGTTAGAATTGTAGAACGGTGGCCTATTTTAGTGAGAAGCTGTCTGACGCCAAAATCTGATACAATACATATGACTTTGAGCTTTATGCAGTTGTACAGGTGGTAAAATAGTGGCGACATTACCTGTTTCACAGGGAATTCATATTGTATACTGATAATGACTCTTTGAGGCACCCGCACAGACAAAGATTTCCCTAGACATGCGAGATGAGTTGCTTATTTAGAAAAATTCACTTTTGTGGTCAAACATAAGGCTGTGATAACAAACTGAGTCACAGATGCATTGAGACGCAAGAGTAGCTTGCTAGTTACTATGAGGGTTGAGGTACCTGTTTTGACTCTTTTTATTATTTGCTTGCTACTAATCCTTATTTCTCTGTGGTTCTCCAAGATGTGCAGACAGGAAAGAAAACAGATTTCTTATTACATAATGGATTTCTGTTAAAGGGAAATCAACTTTGTATCCCAGATTGTTGCTTGCGATTGTAGATCATCGCAGAACTTCATAGTGAGGTTCACGTTGGCAGGGATATAACATTGCAACTGGTGCAACCATTCTATCTTTGGCCCAACATGCGCAAGGGATAGAGAAATATGTGCAAAGGTGTAGGATTTGTCAAGTGTGGAAGGGTTTTGCCACTAATTTTTTTTCTAGTTCCTTCTCAGCCTTTAGGTGGATGTTAATATAGATTTTGTGTTCGAGCTGCCTCGTACGCAGAGAGGTAATGACTCCATCTATGTCGTCGTAGATCGTTTCTCTAAGATGGTTCATTTTATTCCTTGCAAGAAAACTACTGATGATGTTAATGTATCACAATTATTTTTTCGTGAGATATATCCTCTACATGGACTACCCACTTCTATTGTTTCTGATAGAGATGCCAGGCTCCTCATCCATTTCTGGCACAGCTTGTGGAAGATTATCAATAAACAGCTCAATTATATTAGTGCATATCATCCTCAAATGAATGGACTAACTAAGGTTGTCAATAGGTCTCTGGGTAACCTTTTACGTTGTTTGGTTGGTGAACATGTCAAGAGTTGGGATAAAAAACCGTGTCAGGCAGAGTTTGCTCATAACCATGCAGTCAGTCACTGTATAGGGTTCAGTCCTTTTCAGGTGGTTTATTCCATCCAGCTGAGGGGACCACTCGATTTGATGGCTTTACCAAGTAAGTTGAAGGTCCACGACAAAGCATCAAATTTCGTAACTTGATTGAAAGATGTTCACCGGGAAGTTCATGATAATTTACGCTCAGCAAACGTACGGTATAAACAGGATGCCAATAAAAAAATGCAGACATGTGGAGTTTGAGGTTTGAGATTTTGTGTGGGTAGTCCTAACTAAGGATCACTTTTCAGTTGGTGAATACAACAAATTGTCTGCCAAGAAGATTGGACCTGACGAGGTTGTTGAAAGATCAATCCAAATGCCTACAGGTTGAAGCTGTCTAGCCACATTCATACTGCTGATGTGTTCAATGTTAAACATTTAATTCCTTTCTAAGGCGACTCTTTTAATGATGATGCTACTACGAATTCGAGGTCGAATTTTCTCTACCCTGGGGAGAATGATGTGGACGATGCAACTTTAGAATTTCTAGAACAAATCGGAGGGCGTAACTTTTGACTCAGATGGAACCACGTGGGCCGTAAGATATCAAATTGAAACTTATTTAGAGATCTACATGTACGCCCGGGTGTACCCATTGCAACCCAGTTTTGGGTCTAAAAATACTGTTTTAAGCACTTTCGGAGGCACGAAAGTTGTTTCGGCCTTAATTTTAGGATTTTTCATAATTTCCATCTATTTTAATTTTTAAGATTTTTTAGAGAAGTATAAATTCATCTTATTCGGTTGTTTTAGACAGTTTTTGATATTTTTAATGAGAAATCATTCTCTTTTTATTTCTAATTTTTGGAATTCATACGAATAATGAAATTGTTGCATAAATCCTAGTAATCTTAGGATTCAACAGGATTTGGAAGATCGATTGCTGGAATTCATGCGCGATTCAATAGCTTTTGGTATTGTTAGAGTTTTGTTGAGGCTTCTGCAACATCAAGATGACACTTCTATAGATCATGCTTGGAAAGCATCATCTTAGGCCTATGATGACATTTAATAAATGTGTTAAAAATTACTTCTCTTGTACTTCGACACGAGTAGTGTTTAGGCAACTCTGGTCTTTCCTCCCCTTTCTTTTTCATTATTATTTTGCTCGAGGACTATATCAACATATTTCTTGACTTCCTTAACTTGCAGTAAGCATTATAAACAGGATTAGGGCATCTAGTTCATCCCGTCCTAGAATAAAAACTTCATTCTAGACACGTCCGGCTAAATTGAGATTCTGGAGAGGCTTTGAGATGGGCCCTCGAGATAGGTCTAAGGACAAGACAATAGTTTCATCTATTGTAACCACTACACTGTAGTGTAGTGTAAAGCTACAATGCATTGTAGCAACACTCCAGTGTAATGTTGTAAAATCAAAACTAAAAAGTACCTTTTTGTGGGACCTCTATGAGGCCCATAGGGGGGATTGCGGGACAGGCCTGCCGTACGGGTTTGGGTGGGACAAAAATCCCAACGGGACTAAAAAGGTCAATCCTAGCGGGATTAAAAAAGTGAAAATTCGAGACTTGTATGGGACTAGGCAGGATTCTGGATCTGAGATATCTTTTATGAGGCTTAGATTGGGGATAGGTCTGGGCATATAGGACTCTAATTCAGCTTGAGGGCTATGGCATCTCAGCAGCTTCCTGCCTAACTCAAGGATTGGGCTAAGGCATCCATTGGCTCTTAGTTTAGCTTGAGGACTATGCATGACGTCTGTTAGGCCTCCTACCTCGTGCCCCTCCTCCACTTATGTCATGTTGGGCCACTTCAGCCATGAGCTTGCTCAATTTCCCTAACTTTCCTTTCTAGGACATGGGTCCTGGCATTAATATTCTTCTTTACTTTTTGAGAGATAAGGAGAGTGGATAATTTTTCCACTTGTGGTTAGGACACTTTCATCATAGGGAGTTCATGAAGGCATTATCTCAGGAAAAGAACTGTCCGATCTTAAAATCTAGTCGTTAAACAATCTAATCTATGTTAGAATGAACAAAAGCTTATACCTTTCATCTGTAATCCTAAAAATTGAAGCTTTTTCCATTATTATATGAACCTTAATATACACATGAATTGTGTTCTCGGTCTACCACCAATATCGTAAAATGTGAGAAGCTACCGCCCACGCTACTGCTAAACGTTGTTCTTTACTTTTCGTGAACCGCCAGATACTGTCATGAAAGATTCGTGTACATTTAATTGATACATCATGATCTTCCTCACTATTTTTTGAACAAGCTAGAGAGAAAATAGACTATCTAGGGTTTTCTCTTGTTTTACTAATGATGTCAATAGGCTTAGACCTAATCTAAGAGAAGCTTCTTATTTATAGTGAAATCAAACGTCAGGATTCCCTGAAAATTATATCTCATCTAAAACTATTTAAA
Source organism: Datisca glomerata (assembly GCA_003255025.1). NCBI lineage: Eukaryota > Viridiplantae > Streptophyta > Magnoliopsida > Cucurbitales > Datiscaceae > Datisca > Datisca glomerata. The sequence continues at coordinate 694,597 of QANY01006295.1, forward strand.
TTAATTAATAACTTTTATCACTTAAATTAGGACCGGCTTGGGTGAATATTATGTATCCATGTCGTACCTATTTATTACCAGTCACGATAATACCTATAACCCATATGCTAGCTCTGAAACCATAAAGATAAAAATACTCACGACTAAATAATTAATAAACTCTACTGACCAAACTATGATTGGATTTTTCGTTTATTAGTTACAATTTATTCTACTATAGAGTTGTAATTGAATATAAATCATATTTTATATTACTCAATATAATTATCTTTAACCTAGTATTCATTATGTGTTGCCTCTCTGTATTATAGCATCATGTGTAATTAGATAATGACGTTCTACTGATCACCTATGATAATTTTTATAGTAGATGCCTCGAGTAAATTTATCAAGTTTCTAACTAAACCATTAGAGATACTACGTACTTAGATTGCTATGATCACATAAATGGATTTTATCAAGAGAGTTACAATGCCACTTACTTAAAAGTGTCCATGAATTCTATGAACAAAAATTTATGCATCATCACTATCTAACAACTCAGTCATTCAACCCGATGTTATATTTAATTATAGAATCTCAACTATAGCAAATCAAAATAACTGAACCACTAAGTAAGAGTCTATAACTTCTCAAGCTTAATAACACTCATAATATCATAGTAATTTTTATGACTTCATAAAAATAGTATTTTTACTGAAAATCAAGTTCATTAATCATTTCGGTGTATTTTAAGATATAAATATTTTTCAAGTTATAAAAAAAATTCTTAAATACTTTACTTCTATGAGCTGAACTCTATAAGACCCATAAATCAAGTACTATTATGATTGTAGATATTTTACAAGATTGTATTGCACATATGGTATTAGAATAAGCTATTTTTTATTAATCAAAATAAATGTCTTGATAAAAATAATAGAATTCCAATTCTTTAAGGGCACAATCCTAACAGTTGATTCTTTAAAGCTCTCTTCTATGGTTTGATTTTAAGAAGAAAATGGGTTGACTAAATCTCGAGACCATACAACATAAAACCAACTAAAGGAAGGTTTAAGATGGCTAATAAGTAATCCTTATAGACGAAGCTAATTGTAGAGGCTCATTTCTGGAGAACAAATGGATCTTTTGTTGGTCGTTTGATGTTCTACACTCACAAGCAAACAAGAACTCTGCGGTAGAGAGCGCCAAGGGGGTGGGTTCTTGACGATTGAAAAGCCTCCGATACTTATGTTAGATCTTTACATGTATTTTGGTAGAACTTTATTAAAGTCAAATTGGACTTACCTTGAATTACTTTATAATGCTCTTTTTAGAGCATGGTGATAATCACATTTGATATGATGGAGAAGCCTAGATTTTCTTGTTTCACGGATAATCACATTTAATATGATGTGGCTGACCTATCATAAAGTAAACGGTAACGACATGATATGTAATAATTAGTAGTAAGATTTTATAAGGTCCATTCACTATGGTCCCGCGGAGTATTCTCAACAATTTAATTAGGAAGCGAAGCCGAGTGCAACTGAGCAGGTATCTCCAATCTCGATCTTGATTCATAATTGGCTTTTAGTCAATCTGACGCTGATGAGTTAGGTCGGTTATATCTTTTCTTCTTCTAAATATGATCTTGGATACATGTCACGCATCTAGAAGTTCGAAAACAAATGCTCACAACAATATATTATTATATATTTCTTCAGCGAGTAGATGATTTAATATGCTTTGTGTCATTCTCATCATTTTTGTCTCCTTATGAGATCTTCATCTTTATAAGCATTATGAGTCAATAGAAGACATACTTCTACTTTTGATATTATAATAAAATATAATAATTGAGAAGAAACAAATTATTGGAAGAGGAAGGAGAAGAGTTTCATCATCAAACTGGTTGTGGTTTTTTATAACATGAATCTGACTTTATAAAAAAATCAAATCTGCTGGTGGGTGCAATATCTTAGTGTTCATTGGTTGAATGAGACGTGTTACCAGCTGCTATGAGGTTCATAACATAATAATTGGTTGAGTAATTTAAAATAGAATGAAAGTTAGCTGACCCACATGGTCAATAATTTATTAGTCCACCTAATTTTTTGTTAAATTGCTTAGTCTTAATTTGAACTTTGTACTTTTAAAGGATATTAAAATAGGATTAACTCCCGATTGTACTTATCATTTGATTACAAAAGATTATATTCTTGTACCAAAAAAAAGGAAAATATTATATTTTAATGATTAATATGCCTTTTATATGATATATTTCTTTTGTTTTTTAGGGACAAAGGTACTTTTCTGATTCAAACAGAAAAACTTGTGGATAAAGAAAATGAAAACACTGTTTTAGTCCCTGACGTTTCCTAAATCAACACACTTGTCCAATTTCATTAAGCCACATAAACTCATTAGCCAAAAAATTGACTTGTAATGCCCTTATGATAAAATGTTTTATAATTACTTACCATCTTGTTATTATGTTTATAATACATTACATTGAGTGTTTCAAAATATAATAAAATTTAGAATGATATTCAGTAATTGTCCTCTTTAACCACAAAATTACGTAGCTAACAATGTATTTCGCAATTAGATAGATTATTCTCTCAGAATATGACTACACAACTAACCTGTAAATGTTTATAAGTTTAAGGACTTGTTCAATTGACAAATTTAATTCTTAATCTCTTTATCAAAAGCATGAAAAATGTTTAATTTGAGAAATTGATAATATATTATGTATAATTTATGCGTATAATTATTCTGTCTCACTATTTTCTACATAAAATTTCCAAATACAATTTAATAAAAACAAAAAATAGAGATGGATGAATCTTAAAGATTTGTTTTCTTTTTGAAACTAATTAAAGCACAAAAGTTATGTATAGATGATTGTTCCAATGCATGAAAATACGAAAAGACAACTACTATTATCTATAAATTTGATGGACGTTTTGAGATTTATAGGAAGATGTAATGACAACTTAGTTAATTGAATGGCTTTCTAAAAATAATTGTCCATCTTTTTTTACACAATTAGTAACTACCGTATTATTATTAGGAAAATGAGAATGACGCTTTAGTAAATATAAGAACGAATGGTGTATAGGAACGTAATTCCTCTCTCTCAACTTGGGAATTAAGTTTCCTTTCTCGAGGAAATCTATCTAAAATTTAATATTTTAAAATTACCCTCTAAGTTTAAGATGCAATTATGAAAATTATAAAACTAATTTCATAATTTATTTAATATTAAATTATACTAATTTGTAGGTGGATGTAAAACAAGGATAAAATAATTTACTAAGAATTCAAATTAGTTTTCTAATATACTAATTATTTTTAAAAATATTATACTTTACTTTTTCAAACTTAGATCTTAAATTTTAAAACATTACACTTTCAACTTTCAATTATTTAAAGATTATAATTCAAACCCTCACGCTAAATCCGTCACATACTTCATTATATTTAACAAAACGACCTAAACCCAAAAAACCACAATAGCTAAACCCTAGAATTCTCCCTTTATACTCTCACTATATAAGAAATAGGAAAAGTTATATTTTAATTCTCTCACCATCATATCATCATTTTCTAATCACAATCGGGGAAACAAATTTCTAAGATTACATTCATAAATATCCAAAATCGTTGTTCATTGTCTACTGAATGAGTGAGACTCACTTCATCTATGCTTTACATGTTTGACACTTTGTTATGAGGTTAAGTCTTTTAGTGAAGTATCGTAAAGCTATTAAAAATCTTTTCCATCTAAACTAATGGATTGTAGAAATCAGATCGTGTTTGGAAATTCACAGTGCAATACAAAAAGAGAAGAAATCGTGTTTGGAAACCTATAACAGTTCTATTGGTGGGATGAAAAATTTAATCTTTTCCATCTAAACTAATCGATTGTAGAAATCAGATCGTGTTTGGAAATTCACCGTGCAATACAAAACGAGAAAAAATCGTGTTTGGAAACCTATAACAGTTCTATTGATGGGATGAAAAAAGTGATAGGCATTGAAGACAAAAGGATCTCAGTGTTGGATCATTAATCTAACATTGGACTTATGTGTAAAATAATTATGTGTTGCAAACGGTCGAATAAAGTTAAACTCAATTAAAAATGATCTAATAAAGTTTGAATAATTAGAATTTTAATGTATTTGATAGGTTGTTGACCCTTTAATGTGTAGAGACTTTAGAGTAATTTTTATTTTTATGATGGGTTAAAATAAAAATACTAAAAGATGAATTATCTATAAGTGGTTATGGTCCCTAGGTCACACGATAACGGAAAAACCATTTCATTCTCCTTAATATCCCATCGTTAGAGAGAAAATTGAGAGGCTTTATCAAAAGGGACTCTCGGATAGAGAATCATGTAGATCTGAAAGGCCAACCGCTCGACTCTAAACATCAATTTATCGTCATGGATTCAGGTACGCTTTCTCTCTATAATTGTTTTGATTCTTGATGTGTTCAATATGAGATCTTAGGTTTATTGAGATATGGTTTATACCAAAATGATTTTGAATCTAACAATTGGTATCAGAGCAACTCATGTTGAATCATTAAGAATCGATCTATTAAGTTTTAGATCTATGATTATAGGTGCTTTTGTGTTTACATTTCAGTATCCTTGAATTTAATAATTGTTTGATAATGTATTAGATTTGAGAACAATTTTTTCGGTATTTTTTGTTTGGTTTTGGAACAACCGGCCGGCGGTCTCGCAGTCGCCAGTGAAAGATGATCGGCGCAGCGGTTTGGCCGCGCCGGCAAGGAGAAGTCGCGGCCTTGGCTGCACTGGCAAGGAGAAGTCACGGCCTTGGCTGCGGCTGTTGATCCGACCCGTGAACAGTTAAAAATGAAAACCCTAAGGTTGCACACGGGTCGGGTTGATCTGACCCGTGAACAGTTAAAAATAAATTAAGTCTAATTAACTGTGGGCTTCGCCCACAGCCATCAAAAGGAGAATGTGGGCTAGCCCGCAGTCATCAGGCAAAGGCTGTGGGTGAAGCCCACAGCCATTAAGGAAGGTTGTGGGCGTTGCCCACAGCCACTTTGGGGATGGCTGGGGAATCCCAGCCCTCACACATTATTTATTTATTTTTAGTTAATTTTTTTTAATTATGTTATTTAAATTAATTCATGATTATTTTTAGAATCAATTCTTAAATTGATTTCAAAACAATTTTTAAGGATNACTATGGGCTTCGCCCACAGCCATTAAAAGGAGAATGTGGGCTAGCCCACAGTCATCAGGCAAAGGCTGTGGGTGAAGCCCACAGCCATTAAGGAAGGTTATGGGCGTTGCCCACAGCCACTTTGGGGATGGCTGGGGAATCCCAGCCCTCACACATTATTTATTTATTTTTAGTTAATTTTTTTTAATTATGTTATTTAAATTAATTCATGATTAGTTTTAGAATCAATTCTTAAATTAATTTCAAAACAATTTTAAGGATTATCAAATGGATTGTTTTGATTGTTTTCAGTTTTTTTGTTAAAATATTTTCAAAATAATTTCAAATGATCGTAAAATTAATTGTTTATCAATAATTTAAGGTTTAAATTCGGTATAATTTTAAATTCGAACATTATATGTTATATATATTTTAAGATGAATTAGTTGAAGCAACATGTCGCCAAAGTGACCTCTCTTGTGGAATTTGGTTTGTCTTCAAATATAAAAGGTTATGTGTGCCTGTAATTTATGTGAATATTTATCGGCCCAAAAGAAGATAATTATTTGATAGAATTACATGTGTTTCTGTGGTAAATAAATACGTGATGATTATTCGGTTTTACATATGAACAATAAATCGGCCCAAAGGAAGATTTTTTGTTTGACATGTTATTTATCATCAGTGTTTGATTACTACACCAAGACATCACTTACACGTTAATATTTTTTTAGCCAAAGTCATAATATTAATGGAGTGCCTAGTGTCTTGAGATAGGTTATTTGTTACTACTGTTTGAATTATTATTGTTATTTAGAATTTATGTGAGCTTAATTTATTTATTGTTCTTGTTCAGCTATTACTCCTGCTAGTATCACGGCCAACATCAATTAAATTCCAATTCTAAATGGCTCTAACTTCAAGTCTTGAAAAGATAATCTCCTGATAGTTCTTGAAGTCATGGATCTCGATTTTACGTTAAGAATTGATTCTCCTGCACCTCTTACGGATAAGAGTACCTTTGATGATAAGAGGGAGATGGAAATGTGGGAGAGATCAAATTGCATGTGTATGTTGATCATGAAGAATGCCATTCTAGAAGCATTTAGGGGCACTATATCAGAAAAGATAACTAACAGCTAAGGATTTTCTTGCAGACATTGAAAAGAGGTTTGTCAAGAATGAAAAGGCAAAAATTAATACGCTCTTTTCGGACTTAATTTCAAAGAGGTATAAAGGTAAATGTAATATCAGGGAATATATTATGGAAATGTCTCACATTGTTTCAAGATTAAAACACTGAGACTTGAATTTTCTGAGGACTTGCTTGTGTATATGGTTTTGATATCCCTTCTGGCATAGTTTAACCAGTTTAAAGTGAGCTATAATTGTCAGAAAGAGACTTGATTTCTGAATGAGCTCATCTCACACTGTGTTCAGGAAAAAGAGTGAAACATGATAAGACAGAAAGTGCTTACCTGGCCTCTACCTCTAATGATAAGGGTAAGGGAAAGAAAAGGAAAAAGGATAAGGAAGCTGCGGATACAACACCGCATAAGAAACAACAAAATAAGCCGGTAAACTCGGATGGTAATGGTTGTTTCTTCTGTGGAGCTGAATGGCATAGGAAAAAACAATGCACCAACTATCACGCTTGGCGTGCTAAGAAATGTATGCTTCTTAATTTGGTTTTTTTTTAGGTTAATTTAAGTTCGATTCTGAAACACACATGCTGGATAGATTCTGGTGTAACAACTCACATCAGTGTGTCTATGCAGGGTTGCCTTAATTGCCGAAAGCCAAATGATGCTGAAAGATTCATCTATGTGAGCGATGGCAAGATGGATAAGGTTGAAACAATAGGAAAATTTAGATTATTATTAAAAACTAGAAATTATTTGGATCTTTTTGAAAATTTTATTCTACCGACCTTTAGAAGGAATTTGATTTCTATTTCTGTTTTAGACAAAACTGGTTATGTTTGTTCTTTTGGAATTGGAAAATTTGGTTTGTTTCATGATTCAGTTTCAGTTGGTTCCGATTTTTTATCAAGATACAATAACCTTTATTTACTTGAAACAATTGCTTTATTTAAAGAATCCCTGCAATTAAGTACATGAGGTACTAAAAGAAAATTAACCAGTGAGAATTCAGGTACGTTATGGCACAAGATATTAGGTCACATCTCTAGACAGAAAATAGAAAGACTTATATCAGACGAAATTCTCGGTCCCTTAGATTTCACAGATTTTGACGTTTGTGTTAATTGCATAAAGGTTACAAACCTATAAAAAGAGATTTAAAGCCAACAAGACTTAGGACATCTTAGAACTTATTCATACGGATATTTGTGGGTCATTCTCTTAGGTGGCTTGGAATGGTCAACAGTATTTTATAACGTTCATAGACGATTATTCTAGATATGGCTACATATATTTCATTCATGAAAAGTCATAGTCATTGGACATGTTCAAAAATTTTAAGGCTGAAGTTGAGAATCAACTCAACAAAAGGATTAAGAGCGTCAGATCTGACTGTGGTGGTGAGCACTATGTCAGATATGATGGTTCAGGTGAACAACGCCTAGGACCATTTGCTAAATTCCTAGAGGAATGCGGTATCGTCCCACAGTACACTATGTCGGGTTCGCCCACTATGAATGGTATTGCTGAAAGATGAAACAGAACGCTTAAGGACATGGTCAGGAGTATGATTAGTCATTCGACCTTACCAGAATCACTCTGGGGCGAAGCACTTAAGGATGCAGCATATATCCTTAACAAAGTTCCAACTAAAGTGACTGCCAAACCCCCATATGAGCTTTGGACAGGCAAGAAACCTAGTCTAAGGCATTTGCACGTTTGGGGATGTCCAGCTGAGACAATACCATATAAGTCTAATGAAAAGAAATTGGACTTACGGACGGTCTGAAAGATCCAGGGGGTACAAGTTTTATGATCCCATAACTAGGTTGATTTTTTAGACAAGAAATGCCTGGTTCTTTGAGGATGCCGAGTTTGCGGGAGAGATACAGTTCATGATTTTATCGTTCAGCAGGAATATGTTGATATTCCCTCAGGTGTTATTAGCATTGATCAGGACTGTGTCCCCTACATTACTCATGACACAACACATCAATACAATATCGGACCTCTCATTCATGAGATTGATCCGGAAAAACAAACTTTAGCACCTCAAAAACCTATTCCATTAAGAAGATCCACTAGAGAGAGAAGAAGTAAAGTGCCAGATGATTACATTGTATTTCTCCAAGAACATGAGGTTGACATTGGTGTGATGGAAGACGATCCAATCAACTTCCGTCAAGCCATGGAAAGCTTTAACTCGCAAAAGTGGATCGATGCCATGAATGAGAAAATTAAGACCATGAAGGACAATGATGTGTGTGATCTTGTTCCATTACCAGAAGGTGTGAAACCCATTGGTTGCAAATGGATTTTTAAGACCAAGAGGGATTCAAAAGGTAATGTGAAAAGATACAAGTCTCGTCTTGTCGTAAATGGCTTTACATAGAAAGAAGGCATTGACTATAAAGAGACTTTCTCTCCGGTTTTTATGAAAGATTTTTTTGGGATTATAATAGTATTGGTGGCGCATTTCAATCTTGAGCTGCTTCAGATGGATGTAAAGACAACGTTTCTCAATGGTGACATTGAAGAGATGATATATATGGTGCAACCAGAAAACTTTGTATTGGGAGACCCAAAGAATATGGTTTGCAAACTTCAGAAATCCATCTATAGACTCAAGCAGGCATCTCGGCAAATGGTATTTCAAATTTCATCAAGTGATCATCTCGTTCGGTTTTGAGATGAATTTAGTCGATGATTGTATATACCATAAGTTTTTTGGGAGTAAGTACATTTTTTTGGTTTTACGTGTGGATGACATTTTACTTACCAGCAACGATATAGGCTTATTGCATGACACTAAGAGATTTTTAGCTAAGAATTTTGAGATGAAAGATCTTGGTGAAGCCTCTTTTGTATTAGGAATCCAAATACACTAAGATCGTTCTCAGAGTATTCTAGGATTATCACAAAAGAGCTATATTGAAAAGGTCCTAAATAGATATGACATGCAAGATTGTAAACCAGGTGATACCCCTGTAGCAAAGGGAGACAAGTTTGGTCTCAATCAGTGCCTTAAAAATGATTTTGTGGAAAAGAAAATGCAGAAGATTCCCTATGCTTCGGTAGTGGGGAGTCTAATGTATGCTCTAGTTTGTACATGTCCTGATATTGCGTACGTGACTGGGATGTTGAGAAGATACTTAAGCAATCCAAGCATAGACCATTAGAAAGTAGCTAAACGGGTTTTACGGTACTTACAGAGAACAAAAGATTATATGCTCTCGATTTGGAGGTTGGATCAGATTGAGATCGTTGGATATACTGACTCCGAATTTGCTGGATGCCAAGATATTATGAAATCTACGTCGGGCTATATTTTTCTGCTTGTTGGAGGTGCTGTCTCCTGGAAGAGTTCTAAACAATCTCTTATAGCCTCTTCTACCATGGAAGCAGAGTTCATAGCATGTTATAAGGCGTCCAATCGCGGAATATGGTTGTGAAATTTTGTCAAGGGCTGCGCATAGTGGACAGTATTCAGAGACCACTAAAGATATTTTATGACAATAAATCAACAGTTTTTTATTCTAATAACAACAAGAGCTAGACAAAGTCAAAATTCATAGACATGAAGTTCTTGGTTGTTAAAGAAAGAGTTCAGAGTGGACAGATGTCTATAGAGCACATCGGAATAAACTCCATGATTGTGGATCCGCTTACTAAGGGATTGCCACCCAAGGTGTTTCATGAGCACACTACTCACATGAGTGTCATATTAGTTGAGGATATTCAGTTCTAATGGGAGTTTGTATTTTATTTTTAGATGCTCTTTTTCATATAGACATATTTTTCAGTCATTTTGGTTTATAAATATTTTAAAGTTATTTTCTACAGAAATAAAGTTTTTAATATTCACACTCTGATTTATGTATGGTTTGATCTCACTAAGGTTTACGGTGGACCAGTTGGAAATGAGTATGTTAAGATCACATCACATGAAATTTTCATGTTACACATCCACATCATAATCCATGTCATTCAATTATATTGATATACGTGACCATTGATTGGTTGAGTTATGATTGATGTAACTGATGCCGCTTTGATCCTATGTCGATATGATTGTTGGACCAGATTGGTTATAGATACATTTCGGTAATGATAGCGAAGTTGAACGCGTTCATTTATTTTTGGCAAAACATAATTATAAGGTTTAACACATAGTCCAAGTGAGAGATTGTTGGATCTTTAATCCAACATTGGACTTATATGTAAAATAATTATGTGTTGTAGACTGTCGAATAAAGTTAAACCTAATTAAAAGTGATCTACGAAGGTTTGGATAATTGAGGTTTTAACGTATATGATAGGTTGTGGACCATTTAACGTGTAGAGAATTTAGGGTAATTTCTATTTTTATGATGGGCTAAAATAGAAATACTGAAAGTTGAATTATCTATAAGTGGTTATGGTCCCCAGGTCACACGATAACGGGAAAACCATTCTATTCCCCCCTAATATCCTATCGTTAGAGAAAAAACTGAGAGGCTTTATCAAAAGGGACTCTCGGATAGAGAATCGTGTAGATCTAGAAGGTCAACCGCTTGGTTTTAAACAACAATCTATCGTCATGGATTCAGGTACACTTCCGCTCTATAATTGTTTTGATTCTTGATCTGTTCAATATGAGATCTTGGATTTTATTAAGATAGAGTTTATACTGAAAGAATTTTGAATCTAACAGTCAGTCCCATGTTTCTCTCCTTCTCTTCATGAGTTTTGTATTGGTTCCCCTAACCCTTGACTCTTGCGGTGAGAGAGAAAGAGAGCATAAGAGTGAGATAGGAGAGTGGACTTGGGGAAGAATGAAAACTTTGGGTTTAGGTTGTTATAGGGAAATGTAAAACTACATCAGTTGTTTAAAACTACGCCGTTTTGTTAAATATAACCGAGTATGTGGCGGAGTTAACTTGAGGGCTTAAATTATAACATTTAGACAAGTAAATGTTTAAAGTGTAACGTTTCAGCGTTTATGATTTAACTTGCTCATTAGTGATAAGTTTGAGAAAATAAAGTGTAATTCTCTTTTATTTTTTTAATATATTAAAAAAGTAATTAAAGTGTGATTTAGTCATGTAGTTTATAAGAAATGTATTTTTTCTTCTTCTGTAAATAGATAATTCATTGCGACTCTTAACTGTTGGTAAACACATCAAAGGCATTAAAAGTTCTTTCCGATCTTAATTCATGCAAACACATCAATAAAATTTATTAGTATATTTCCCTTGTGGGAGTCCTCTTTTTTGAAATTCAATTGTATACAAAGATGTTATCAAATAATAGTACTTAAATTCAAACAACACAATATTTTTCAAAATATGTTAAAAATTAGTAATAAAATTTCATCACTCCACAACATAATTTATTGAGTCTAAATCAATGCCGAATAACGAAAATTACTCTAAATGCAATAGTAGTATAGAAAAACTAAATTATATATTCCCCAAAAAATAAAATGAATTTTTTACCATGGTGTTTATGCACACAGACATATCTCCCTTTTATCAAACCGCACAACCCTTTAGACGCTATCTCAGCAAAGTGACACTCTATAGAGAATTGAAAAGGAAAATTAACTATTGTTGTTAAATGAGCTATTGCTGAAAATGAAAATCAAGTGATAATTATAAAAGACAATATGGAATAAAAAGCGATTTTAATTTATTATTGTTGAAAATGAAAACTACGTGGTAATTATAAAAGTTTAAATATATAGGTTGAGTAAAAATCATTAGTCATTGAAACAATTTACCTGCCGACACTTTTCTAAAATGTTGTCCTTTTGTTGTGGTTCTCAACGATAGATCGAGTTTCATTTTGAAGACTTGTGAAACTATTTTTGGTCTATATTTAGGTCATTGTCCTTCAATTTCATTTAACATATATTGTACTTCTAGCCATTTTACATTGGCTAGGAAAGTAATAAACAAATCTAGATTTTCTAACCTACATATTTCCATAGCATCTTGATAATTTTGAATCATGTATCTAGGGCGACCTGTAAATGAACTTCGCAGGATAATTCTTTTGCCAATAGAAGTTGTCGATGTATCACCTTTGACAATAGCATCATAAATGTTTTTGTAAAGTTCTGATCGTAGTTGTGTTTGGTTGTTCTTTATCCATCTTAAACACTCTTCTTCAATTGTTGTGCAAGCTTCAACTACATATTGCAATAGTAATCGTCCTCCATTAAGTAATAAATGTTTATCATCTTTCCTTTGTTGTAATCTGTATGCATAATACTCCCTTATTGTCACCAAATTTCTTTTGGTCTTATTTTTTTTCATCAGTTTCCCTACATGGTATGCTAATGAAAAGTCCATCTTCTTCGTGTGGGAAAAGAATAGGGTACTACATAGCCATGTTATTCTTTGTAGGCCACAAGACTTGCGCTCAATAATAATATCTTTTCCTGCATTATTTTCACCAAAGTCACCTACAATAAGACCTGCAACTTCTGAAGCAGTTGGTGTATTATATTGCTTTGTTTGTCTTGTGCTAAGTAAGTTTATTTGCATAGGGACAAAGTTTTCGTCTATAAATCTATCTCTTGCCATTCTGAAAACTTGTGCAATGAGATTTTTTTTATCAAACATTGCAATTAGTTCATCCACTATTTCATTATGTAAGTTTTCAGCAATCTCACATTGTTTAATGGATATCAACCTATTTGTGACTTCATTTTGTGTATCATATATATAAAGTTGTGCAAACTTAGGCATTTGTCTAGAATGGGATAATGGAGAGCCAATCTTGATGATTTTGACCACTAATTTTGAAGACATAAGGACCTGCTCTATGATTAATATTATTGTCAACCTTAGCCCCGATTGATGTGAAAGAAAATATTAAGTCATAAGCTCTAATATTATCTTTGAAATGTGAAGATCTTCTCATTCCTTTATAACTCATCAAGTCTGTTAGTAATGTTGGAGGCTTTGTAAAACTTAGAAGATAGACTTTTCCTTGTTGACAACAAATGGAGAAATTAGGATTTCTTTCTTTGTGAGCTTCCTTTATCCTTTCTTCATACCACAATAATGCATTGCAATCTTTACAGTTGAAATTTGGAAGGCCAAGATCAATGTAGCTAAACGATTGTTCTGTTTTTGTTGCATTATTAAACTTATGATTTAATTACTTTGAAATAATTGTGATTTTATTTAAGCAATTATAATTCTAGATAATAAGAAATGAAACAAACGTGACAATGTATTTTTTTTGTTGAAGTCGATGGAGATGGCTCCCTGTTTGATTTGTGTGTTATTATATTAACATGTAGAATTTCATTTCAAATTGAATGCCCATTTAAATACACACATTACCTCGTTGTTCTATTCTTTTTTAATCTAATATGAGCATACATTTTTTTATGCTTTCCTTGTAGCTCTTTGTTACATCAATGTGACTTGATGATTTTTCTGATGTGGCCGGAATAATTGTAAATTTAATAAGTGGTAATAAATTGAGGGTTAATAAAATTAAATGTGATTTCTATTGGATTGAAGCCAACATGGCAAATTTTGTTGCTTTCTCTTCAAAATAGATGAAGATTCGGAGCTTTCTCAATCACTTATAAAATTTGATGCAGCTTGTGAGTTTTCTGCCAATTTTTCTAAACTTTGTCCCGTCATTGTTTGGCCTTTGATTGTGTTTATGTGAATATAAGTAATTAAATTTAGATAGTAAAAGATGAAGATGATATAAAAGAAATAACAAATATTTAAAAAAAAATATATATTTACCTTGGAATACTATTCTTTGTGAATTTAAAATAAGGCGCCGCCTTCTTTCATTCTCTTTATAGTTCTCCATTTATTCAATTATACTGACAACTGTTATAGCTATTAAAAATTAAAAATTAATTCACGATAAATAGTTGATGCATTGTAACTAATCACTTCTTAAATTTTGTTCCTGAAGTTTAAAAAATGAAAAAATAATCTAATTTAAATTATAAGTTAAGTGAGTCAAAAAAATAAATGGATAAAATAAATAAGGAAGATCATTTACTAGATAGTAGACATCCTGAATTTTTTTCTGAACTGTGCCAAAAACACCAAAAGAATAGTAAGCTTATTTAAAAAAAAGATCAGCTGATGCTATGCCACTATTAAATCCAGTATAAATAGAGGGATGTCATCAAGAAACATTTAAGGTCTAATATAAATAATCTTACTAAATTGGAAACAATGAAAGTTATAATCACAGAGTCTAGAAAAAAATATGGAAGAAGAATGTTGAATTGTTTGTATTTTCACCTATTGAATGAATATAAAATCTTTGAAATACAATGAAAAATTAGAATCACAGAGTCTAGGAAAAACATGCATTGAAGCAGTAATTAGTGTAGTAAATTACTATATTGTATCCTGATCTCTCAAAACAGTAAAATGGTGTAGTTTCTAGAAGAAGAATGATAATGTTTATATTCTCACCTACAGAACGAATAAAAAATCCTAAAAATCCAGTGAAAGATATAATCACAAAGTCTAGAGAAAGCATGCAATGAAGTTGTTATTAAAGTATTAAATTACTAAAGTGTATCCAAATATAGAACACATAAATTCATCCCAAAACAGTAAAAAATTATAGTTTATGTAAGAAGAATGCTAAAGTTTTTGTAATCTGAATGGAAAAAGAAATCCTAAACATAAATTGGCTTGAAAATTCTCTAAGCATTAATGGGCTGCAGATGCTAATTATCAAAACAAATGTATTAAACATGCCCAGAGGCGTATTTGTGTATTAAACGTAATGACAATTTTTCTTTATATAAATCTATTAGTGTTTTTTTAAATCTACTATACATAAATCTATTAATATAATCTCATGAGAGCATCACACATAATGGAAATTTTTTAATAAACACACTACTTGGAATCATTTTTTCTTTAAACATCTCCCTTAAAAATAGAAATACACTACATTAAAAAAATAAATAATCTTAGATGCATACGAATTTAGATATAACACTTGACATTATTACAAGTATTGATACCCAACTTGATGATAACAAATTTTTTTTTTTGCCAATTAATGTGTATTAAATAAAGAAAACTCCCAATGTCATCAATTTAGATGCACACATGTCAATAACTTGGATATGACACATGTCGTTATTTCAAGTAATCATACCAAACTTTATCTAAATATATATATATATATATATATATATATNATGTGTTGATAATTATTAAATTTTAAGAACTATTAATATTTATGTTAGAGATGTGGCGTATTGTTTTTAATTTAACTATAAATTTAATAAAGGGTGACACATGTAACTACATGCTGAGATATGCAAGTAGGAATGATGAACTCCTTCTCATCTAGTAGAGTCAAATATTATTGTGTAGGAAAAATTGATTTATTCGTACAACTATTGTTATTTTTTTTAGATCATGAGTCTGCATAATTATCTATAATCTAGTAAATAATAGATGCTTGAGATAAAAAGCTTTGTAGTGACTAATATATTTTTACATTTTCCTTCTTTATTCCAGTTTCAGACATAAAAATGATAAAATAGTAATATAATTACAATATTATTTGAGAAACATCACTTATATTCTTATAGTTTTCTTATTATTTTAAGAGTTAAATCCAATTTACACCCTTAAAATTTGACTCATCGGGATTTATATCCCTACTTTATTTTAACATTAAATACCCCTTGTGGATTAGCCATTCATACCACTCTCCATTAACTTCTGTTGAAAACTAACCAATTTTTTTAATCTAATTAAAACTTAAATTACAATGTTTAATAAACTAATAACTAAATAAAACACTAAATAAACTAATGTCTCACTAAAAAAAACTAAAAACCTAAAAAAAATCCAAATCCCTAAATCCCCTACCCGAGTTCCCCTTCCTTGATTCCATCCCTGACAGTTCCCCCTCCGCGACTCAACCCCTTCGCGACTAGCCCAAAAGATCTCTGCTTCCTAACGAAATACTCTATTTCAGCAAAATAGTTTCTCTTACAAAAGTTTTTATTTTTAGAAAAGCTACATTGAGTAATCTGGTTTCAATCATGTATATAGGATTCTTTGGGGAAAAATGTAAATATCTAGTCGATCTTTTAAAACAAATTGCATCCGATTTGAACTCCTACGCCATTTCAAAACATGGGATTGTCTATGGCCGTTTCATTCTGTTTCCAAATCTTAATTGCAATATGGATTGTGTTTGATTCACCTCAAAAATTTTGTAGGTCAGTTAATGACACCAGTTACAACTCTTTCTGAAACTAAGAGAATGAAATCACATTTACCGTTTGATTTGCATATCTCGTGTTTGTATATATTCATGTGAGATCAAAATCTTAATATATGGAACATAATTTAAAATCTACTTGATCTTTGAAGTTAGTTTGATGGGTAAATGTTTTAATTTAACGGTGTTTGTTAACTTTTATCTGGATCAATTATTCCCACAAAGCTCAATTGGTAGTTTGAATTAGTACGAGAGTGTTGGGGGAAGAAGGGGGAGGGAAAGGGATGCATGGGAAAGAAGGGGGTAAGTCGCGGAGGGAGCTGAGTCGCGGAGGGGGGTGAGTCGCGGAGGGGAAGGGGAACTGGGGTTGGATGTCTTTTAGGTTTTTAGTTTTTTTAGTGCTATATTAGTTCATTTTAGTGTTTTAGTTAGTTACTAATTGACTAAAAAATTTAATTTGATTAAAAAAATTCTGTAAGTTTTTAACAAAGTTAGTGGAGAGGGGTATAAATGACTAATCCACATAATTATCGACGAGTCAAACTTTAGATGTGGAAATTAGATTTAACCATTCTTTTAAATTTAAGATGCATTTGTTGACATTTCTTAAATAGATATCAGTTGTTTTTGTTAATTTAATATGCTACACTATTAAAGGGCCATTGGATGATATGTTATGTGTATTAGGGGTGGCAACCGGGTTGGGCCCATTGTTGTGAATGAGCATATAATACGTGTGTTGTACGTGAACTTTTAAATTTATATATTTTAAACTATGTCCGAATTGTTATAAAAAATATAGAGTAATTCGCGTATTTTTTACCCAAAACGTATAAAATGCATATAATGTGTGACAAATAAAACTAGATAAAAAAAATTATCATACTATCTAAATATGTTTTGCCCCAACTCAACGGAGTTTTCAAGCAGCCCAGTGGTAGGCTAACACCCTAGTTTTACTTTAGATCCAAAGTTGAATCCATGGGCCTTTCTTTTATTTTGTTTCAATTTTTTTCTTATATAATGCATTTTTTCTTATATTATTTAAAAAAATATGACGGTAATTTTATTATAATTAATTTTAAATTGTTTAAAATAAAATTAAAAAATTAATATATTATATATTAATATATTTTCTAATTGAGTACAACATAAATCTAGCGAGTCTTCTTGTTTTCATATTTTAAATAATCATGTATGATGATTTATTATCTAATTAATGAAATTATTTAATGATTGTCTTTTGTAATAAATGATTTTTTGTCGTTTATCATATAAATCTTATATATTTTCCTAGTTATAATTTGTTTGTAATCCGTACTTTTATGCCGAACTTTTAAAATGAAAACATATAATACAAGCTTAATACCCGTACCCGAATTATTGCGTATCATTGACCGAAATTTTGTTGAATGTTTGACTGTTTAATATCCATCTTATACTTGTCGAATAATACTCTATATTTTTACCGGTCCTGAATTAACTAACCATGGCTGAGCCCGGGCCGCCAAGTACGGTCGAGTGGTTCGCGGGCCGGTCCCAGGCTTTTTCAAGCAGTTAACGGTCCGGTCCGTGAGATATATTGGACGGCCCAGAATGAACCATTGAATCGGCCCGTGAGATCACGTGCCCGGCCGGGCCTTAATCACGTGCTGGGCCGGGCCTTAATCACGTGCTGGGCCGGGCCCACGAACGTGCCCTGGCCGGTTTGACTAAACTGAACCGGACCATGCCCCTTCCTTTCAACATGTTAAAATTTTCAAAGTTATTGATGGGGAGATTTGAACCTTGGTGAAAAGGGAGAAAATGTAAATAAATATCACTAAGCTGAATATAAGTCATGTTATAAATTTTAAATAATTTTTTTTATCATTTTAGAATCTTAATAGAAAAACTTGAGAGTTGCATAATAATAATAATAGTAATAATAATAATAATAATAGTAGTAGTAATAATAATAATAATAATAATAATAATAATAATAATAGTAGAGACTCTAAGTATCATAAAATTATTATTTTATTTATTATATTTGAGAGTTGCATCACTATAAATCAGGCACATCCCAACTAGCTTGGCACCTACCTGTTTATCATTCACTTGCAACAATCTTAAAAATTACATGCAAATATCTCAAATTATACTACATAATTAATAATTAATCTATAATTAATGTTCATCAACATCTAAATCTTAAAAATTTTGAATGACATTGTCTTGTCATTGTCTTATTTTGGTGGCAGCAGTCTAATTTTTAACACAAATGAGGGCTTCCATATTATTAGGAGCTAATCTACTTCGTTTTTCTTCATACACATGTCGATATGCACTAAAAGCAGACTACGATGCTGCCGTATAGATCGAAGGGGTTAGTAAATCACGCGTCATAATAGAAATAACAGGATAATTCATTGAATTTACTTTCTATCATTGTAAAATATCTAACTCATCATTTTCATTAATTCAATATTCCGTTTCAAAAAATTTATAAAGTTCTGATCTATGAGAAGTAGAAATAATGTTCTTCATTTTAAGATTCATTATTTGTTGAAAAATATTCATAGAATTACCTACTTGTGTAGATGAACTGCTACCATCAATAATATTACTATCATCATTTTTATTTTTGATTCATATAGTGAATTAAATGAATGTAATTGTGAAGTTAATTCTCTAATATCTACAACAGGAAGGAACTACTAAATTCTCAGAAATTAAATCAATAAAAATTTCAACTCCAAGTAATTTTAGTATAGGGTCCATAGTAGTAGCAAAACAAAAAATATTAGGAATAGTAGGCCAATATTTTTTAAAAAAATTCTTCAATTTTCTCAACAATAGGTCAAAACGAATCATATGTCTTATAACGTGCAAAAATACTAGAAATTTCTAAAAAAATTCTAAGAACAATATGTGAAGTTGCGTAGTAAATATCAGAGCAAATATTAGTAGAAATATAAAAATGTGTAATACCATATTCACGTAATATAGTCACAATATGTTGAAAAATACATTACATGTGTGAGGGTAATCAAATCGTCAAAAATCTAGTATTTCTTTTATTTAAGTCTCATTTATGATCAATAAAATGTGAGGTATCAATAATGTACCCTAGTGCATTACGTGCACTCATAAATCAAAAGTAATACAAATAGACATAGAAGGAGAAGAAGAAAATGATTGAATTAATTCATCTTTCATCCTATGCTAAAGTTTAATTACATCACCTCTAGCAGTGTTTCTAGGAACATGTTTATATTGAAGATTTAGACACTTTCTCAAATATTCTTCTAAATCAGGATCTTCAGCATAACTCAAATTTTGTTCAGAAACAACCATATATCTAGCTAACTATTCCTTAATTTTAGCATGTGAATATTTAAAATTTTCAGAACCAGATGCATTTATTCGATTTGTTTAGGGTCATTTCTTAGTGATCTTTTGTATGTTTAGTTACAAAATGTCTAGAAATTGTTCCAATTCCTTGACCAAATTTCCAAGCATAATCAGATTTACCCTAAATTTTTCACAACCCTCAACAGATATAATATCAAAATGCTCTCATATTCATAGGTTTTAGCTATTTTATTTTGAGGTTTTGAGGTTGCAGTTGATAGAATTGATAAGGGTTCATTTTCCTCAGGATGAAAATCATTTTCCTCAGGATGAAAATCATTTTCCTCACTAAAATTAACATTTTCATAATCAAGATATCTTGGATGCATTGTGCAAAAAATAAATAAAACAAAAGTTACTGACAAGAAGATCGTTGTAATAAATGAGAGTTGAGAACTCATGCATAAAAAATTGAGATTAGATATCATTGCATTGTAAGAATTTAACATATAATTTTAACTAAATAAATGTGTAAATTACATTTTCTTAAAAGGTAAAGAGTAAGAGTTGAGAGAGAGGCAGAGAGCAGAGATGATACGAACCCTTGAATCAACGAGGTAGATGCAATTCAAAAGTTAGGAACAAATTGATGTTGATCAAATTAGAACCCTAAGGAAAACAAAGTCCTTAAAACCTTATTCTTGAGATGCCTCAAGGTTGATCACTTCCTTGATAAGTCAAAAATCTATATTTTAGAGGTGTGCATGGTTCGGTTCGGTCGGTTAGTATGATGTTTTTATAATCAAACTGAATTCACCGGTTACCTATATAACCGAACCACATCGAATCGGTGTCACCATCCGAATCGAACCGAGTATAACCAAAGTAATCGGTTCGGTTTGGTTACTTATAACTGGTTCGGTTGCACTTGTAAAACTTCTTAAAATAGCAAGGATTTTAAACTGAAAATATCAATAGATCAATAATCAAATATAGTTTTCATTACTCCATACACTAACCTCCATTCATTTTTAATACTACTAAATCTAAATATTTAACTCAATAACAATAATTAATAATACAAAAAATATATTAAAAATGTTCGAACCAATTACAGAGTTATTGCAAAATATAACTGAACCAAAAATACGGTTATTAAAAATAATTGAACGGATTACAATTGCTATATTAAAAGAATCGACCGAATTGATTCAGTTCGAAAAAAATCTTCACACTCCGACTGTATTCTACCAAGAACACATGAAAGCAAGGCAAAATCTCACTGAATAATATTTTTAATGATAAAAGTGACATTTTTTACATCATATCATTATTTATATAGAAAACCCAAAAAATGAAATAAACGTAGAAAATAAAATAAATCCTATGTCAGCCTAAAGTCCAAGACCCAACAAAACAAATTAAAAATAATATAAAATCCTATTTAAGCCCAAAACTCATAAAAACACATAAAATGCCAACTGAGCCTCATGTCATAGATTTCAATCTTTGCTCTCCAAATCCAAGTCTTGCACATAAAGATAAGTGACTATCCTTGGTGATACTTTAAAATCTTCTATAACAACCTCTTTGTCATGCGCTTCCATGATTTCGCCTTGTAAAGCCTCTTTCATCCTCTTTATTGTCACCCGAGTCATTGGACCGCCAATTCTTTGTCATGGATCTTACGATTATTTTGAAACAATACATCGATCTCCATCATTCCCCCCTATTTGAAAGGATCCACCATCATATCATCTACATCAAACAAAGATAAATCAACCACATTAAAAGTTGCACTAACATTACCATAGTTGCTTGAAAAATCTAGCTTGTAGGCGTTATCGTTGATTCGTTCCAAGACTCAAAAATGTCCATCTCCTATAGGCTGCAATTTTGATTTCTTTGTGTAGGAAACCTCTTCTCACGCATGTGCACCCAAACCCAATCTCAAGGTTAAAAAACAACGTTTAAAAGCCCATTATTGGCTTGCTTAGCATATTACTCATTTTTCTTCTCAATGTTAGCCCAAACTTTGGCATGTAAATCTTTCACAAAATCAGCCATTTCCTTACCATCAAGATTAACATGCTCATTAGTAGGCAAAAATAAAATATCCAATGGAGTTAAATGATTAAAACCATAAATAATTTCAAAAGGTGAAAATGAAGTAGTAGAATGAACAGATCAATTATATGCAAACTCAATGTGTGACAAACACTTTTCTCATTGTTTTAAGTTTTTTTTGTATGACATCACACAACAAAGTAGTGAGTGTACTATTAATTATTTCAGTTTGTCCATCTGTTTAAGGATGTGCAACAGTAGAAAACAAGAGTTTAGTTCCTAATTTACTTTACAAAGTGCGCCAAAAATGACTTAAGAATTTAACATCTCTATCACTAACAATTGCCTTAAGCAAACTATACAATCGAACAACTTCTTTAAAGAACAAGTCAACAATATGTGTTGCATCATTGGTTGTAGAACATGCAATGAAATGAGTAATTTTACTAAACCCATCAACAACAACAAATATGCTATCCTTAACACTCTGAGACATTGACAATCCTAAAACAAAATCCATAGAAATACCAATCCAAGGTTGGTTAGGCAAGGGTAAATGGGTGTATAAGCCATGCGGTTTAACTGTAGATTTTGCTTGCCTACATATAATGCACTTATCACAAATAGATTGCACTTCATGCTTCATACTAGGCCAATAAAAATGCTCACGTAATATATCTAAAGTATTAAGCAAACCAAAATGCCCCATCAAACCACCCTATGAGTTTCCTTAACTAGCAACTCACAAACATAAGAAATAAACACACTTAATTTATCTTTCTTGAATAGAAATCCTTCATGCTTATAAAAATCACCAAATGCACACTTATCACATGCATTCCATGCTTGGCTGAAATCAGAATCAATAGCATACAAATCCTTAAAAAATTCAAAACCAAACAATTTAGTTTCTAAAGAAGTAAGTAATGCATACCTCCTAGACAATGCATCAACCACAACGTTTTCCTTCCCACGTTTGTATTTTATTACGTAAGAAACCGTTTCTATAAACTCCAGCCACTTAGCATGTGTTTGTTAAGCTTATCTTGGGATTTTAAGAACTTCAAGCTCCCATGATCATAATAAATGATGAATTCCATCGGCCACAAGTAATGATGCCACGTTTATAGAGCCCTCACCAATGCATAAAGCTCCTTGTCATTAGTAGGATAATTCAAGATTACCCCATTTGGCTTTTCACTAAAATAAGCAATTGGTTTAGAATCTTACATCAAAACAACCCTTATTCCAATTCCATATGCATCACATTCTATTTCAAAAGATTTATCAAAGTTACGCAAACATAACAAATGTGCATTAGTCAGCCTATCTTTCAAACTCTCGAATGCCCAATCATGCACATCATTCCACTTATAAACAACATTCTTTTTAACATGTTCATTCAAAGGTGCAGCAATAGAACTAAAATCTTTAACAAACCTTCGATAACAACTTTCTAGCCTATGAAAACTTCCTACCTCATTCGCATTCTTAGGTGTAGGCCATTCTCTTATTGCCCTTACCTTTTATTCATCAACACTAATACCTTGCGAAATAACAACAAATCCAAGAAACACAACAGATTCCATGCAAAACAAACACTTTTTAAGATTAGGATACAATTGGTGCTCTCTCAACACACTAAAAACAACATACAAATGTTTCATATGTTCATTACGGTTTTTGATATCAACTATAATATCATCAAAGTAAACTACTTCAATTTTTCCCATGAAAGCACTCAAAACATTATTCATTAACCTCACGAATGTACTAGGTGCATTAGTTAAACTAAAAGAGATTACTAACCACTCATACAATCCTTACTTAGTTTTAAATGTTATTTTCCATTCATCTCCATCTTTCATGCGAATTTGATAATAACCAATCATTAAATCAATTATAGAAAACAAATAATAGCCATATAATTCATCAAGTATATCATCTAATTTAGGGATTGGATGTTTATACTTTACCGTTATCTTGTTAATGGCTCGACAATCCATACATATACGCTATGTTCCATCTTTCTTTGGGACTAAGATGAAAAGAACTGAAGATGGACTAAGACTCTCCCACACGAAACCATTTTGAACCAACTCATCCACTTACCTTTGTATCTCCTAGGTTTCCTCAGGATTAGCTCTAAAAGCGGGTCGATTTGACAAGGTAGCATCGGGTATCAAATCTATTTGCTGCTCAATATCTCTTAAAGGAGGTAATCCATGGGAAATATCCTCGAAAAATAGGTCCTCGAACTGCTGCAATAAAGACAACACAACACTAGACAAATAGGGGTTATGATCAATAGTAGAAAAATAAACATCCCTGTACATAAGTACAAGTAGTTGGTGCCTCATAACCAAAACACTCGTAACCTCACTTTTTCCAGCAAATACACTCATTCCCTTGACTTTCTCTCCTTTTTGCTCACTTTTCTCTCGGCCTCACTCTTTTCTTGAACTTTTTTCTCTCAACATTACTCTCAATCTCTCTCTTTTTCTTTCCCTCTTGATCAAAAATATAATTTTCTCTCTTTCTACACTCATTTACTATCATAATCTGATCTACATAAGCTCACAAAGGTGTGAGAGGGGTTAATATAAAAAAATTGGTTATTAAATGTGAAGGAATAATGATTTTTATATCCATCATGTGAATCCTTCCTATAAAACTACCATGGTCGGCCAAATAAGATATGACCAGCATGCATCGGTGCCACATCACAAAAAACTTCATCTACGTATTTTCAATTGAAAAGAAGCCAAACCTTACTTGGTTACCTTCACTTCTCCACATTCATTCAGCCACTGCAACTTGTAAGGCCTAAGATGCTTCAAGGCATTCAATTTAAGCATTTCCACCAACAATGTACTAGCAGCATTAGTACAACTCTCCTTATCAATAATCATAGTACATACCTTATCTCTAATTAAACATCTAGTGTAGAAAAATTATTCTAGTTGCTCCTCATCACCGTCATCCTAAGGTTGTATGTTTAGTGCTCTCCTAGCAACTAACAAATCACCTTTAACCAATCCTTCAATTTTAACATCAGAATAATCTTTTAATAGTGGCACATTATCCTCACTTGAACTATCACTTTCGACCTCTCCATTTTTCATCATAATCATTACACTTTTGTTTGGGCATTGAGAAACAATATGCCCAAGGCCTTGGCACTTAAAGCACTTAATATCTCGTGATTTAGAAGAAGATTTAATTTTGGTTTTACCTTTAACAACAACAACTGACTCCCTTGGCTTGACTTCTTCTCTTGATTTTGTGGAGCTTTTGTGATCTTTTGAATTCAGCTTCCATGAAAAATTATAAGACACACCAGAGCAGAATCCTTTTGATTTGTGTTGCTTCTCCACTTTAATGACTTTGTGCAGCAACTCCTCCATCTCCACATAATGATGCAAATCCTCCACATTAGCAATTTCTTTATTTAAGCCGCCAATAAACCTCGCCATGGTAGCCTCTCAGTCTTCATCAACATTTTCCGTTATCATGGCTATTTCCATCTCCTTGTAATAATCCTCCACGCTCATGGACCCTTGAACTAGCCCTTGCAACTTTCTTTTCAAATCTCTATAGTAGTGACTCAGAATAAATTTCTTGCGCATCACCACTTTCATGTCCTCCCAAGTAAGAATAGTCCTCTCCCTATTCCTCTTCTTATTAAGCACTAATTGATCCCACCAAATACTCGCATAATCAGCGAACTCCACGGCTACTTATTTGACTTTCTTCTCTTATGAATAATTATACTGTCAAACACATGTTCAACTTTTCTCTCTCACTCCAAATACAGCTCTGGATAATTCTTCCCTTGGAATGTAGGGATCGTCATTTTAATACTTCCCAGATTTTTATCCATATTTTCTTATTCTCCTTTCTCCTCCTAGAACTAGAATTCCCACCATCAGAATATTCTTCCTCCTCTTCCTCAAACACACATCTTTTATTGGATTTAAAACTATCAGAGGATTGCATATCATCCAATCTCGCATTCAACAACTTAAATTGATCATTAATAGTCTTTATAAACATCTTCATGTCGATCACTTATGGGTCTCAATCGCTACTCATGTCGACAGTTTAATAAATAAAAGGATTGTTGTTCCTCACACACACTCTCACGTGTTTACATTCAAATCAGATTCATACCACTCATGTTTCACTCTATTTTGGATTTTCTCAAAGATTATCTCACCACTCTTACCTTTTACCACTCAAGCTAGCCCCTTTATGTTCTTAATCTAATAAAAATCAACAAATCTTAAGAAGCAATCAGATATATGGTGACAAATCTCAAAAATCATAACTTTAAAAAACTTAGTTGAAGCAAACAAATGATAATGAAAAGAAATGAACTTGATGTTAAGGAGCCAATAAAAATAAGAAACTTCGAAAGGAAGCAAAAGACATGCAAAAGAATCGACTAGAATACGCAATCAATGAATGAAAAAGCAAGAAAAAACTAAAGCAACCTCCTATCTCAAACAATCTTTTTTTCCTTTTTTTGCAGATAATTAGCTGCTGGATCGATGAAAATTCAAAGTAAAGATAAGGATAACAGAATAAGATTAGGATAACAGAAGATGAGGATAAAATAAAGATAAGGATAACAAAAAAAGATGAGGTTAATAGTAAGACAGGGATTACAGAAAGATAAGGATAAACAAAGGAAATTCGAGTTTGGAATTTGAAAATTTGAATTTTTAGGTGAAACGACGTAGAAAGCTTAATGACCTCAGAAACGGGTGAAAATGATGGAATTTGGCTACAAACCTTAGATGAACAGGCTCTTTTAAGAGTCATAGGACTCAAAAATCAGTTCAATTTGATATGCAATAATAGTCATTTCGACTCCCAGATAAAACGTTATGGCTGTTTTAAGATTAGCCAACAGATTCACATGAAAAATTCTAGATTTTTTTATTGAAACGAAAACACAATAAGACTCTAAGCTAAGACAAATAAGTAGAATGAACGAAAAACACATTAGAAGATAATATAAAGGATAGATAACTTATTTCCAGAAACCTAGCTTTATACCAATTGGTATGAACCCACTAGGAGGCCAGTCCTAGGAACCCTTGAATCAACGAGTTAGACGCAATTTGGAAGCTAGGAACAAATCGATGTTAATCAGATTAGAACCCTAAGGAAAAATAAGTTATTAAAACCTTAATCTTGAGATGTCACAAGGTTGATCACTCCCTTGATACGTCAAAATAATGCATTCTACCAAGAACACAAGAAAGAAAAGCAGAACCTCAAAAAATAAATTATTAATGATAAAAGTGTTTTTTTTTGCATCATATCAATTTTTATATAGAAAACCATAAAAACAAAATAAATATAGAAAATAAAATAAAAATAAACCTAAATCTTATGTGACCCCAAAGTCCAAGACTCAACAAAACAACTTAAAATGAAATAAAATCTATTTAAGCCCAAAACCCATAAAATACATAAAATGCAAATTGGGCCTTTTGTTATGGACTTCAATCTTTGTTCTTCTAAATCCAAGCCTTGCACATAAAGATAAGTGACTATCTTTGGTGACACTTTAGAATCTTCTAGAACAACTTCTTTATCAAGCACTTCCATGATTTCATCTTGTAAAGCCTCTTTCATCCTCTTTTTTCTTTCCCGAGTCATTGCACCACAAATTCCTTGTAATGGATCTTGCGAGTATTTTCAAACAGTACCTCAATCTCCATCAAGAGGTTGAGAGAGAGGCACATAGCAACGAGTAGATAGTTAAGAGAGAGGAAGAGAGCAGAGAGCTGGGATTGAGAGAGAGAGGCATCAAGTAGAGAGCGGAGAGTTGAGAGTAGAGAGAGACAAAGAGCAAAACAACTTAAAAAAATAAAATCCTATTTAAGCCTAAATCCTATAAAAACACATAAAATGTGAATTGGGCCTCATGTCATGGACTTTAATCTTGGTTATTAGTCGAAGCCACTTACTTACATTTAAAGCAATCATTCACCCTTCCATTTAAAGCAAGCATACGTTGCTTGCTTTAATGCAAGCAGTCGATGCTATGAGACTGACGGACATGGACTGAGTAGGTAATGTTCAGTGGTTTGAGTGGGTATTGTACAGTGATGCATACAATGAACTGATGGGCATATGATATTATTTAAATTATAGATTATTCAAATTTTGCCTATAAATAGTCATATCCTTGTATAATTCCTTTAACACTCACTTTTTTACTCAATTCTTTCTAACTCTCTCTCTAAATCTCTATTCTCCATAACCATTTTTTATATATGGATAGTCAAAGTAGTTCAACGACCACCAGTACCAAAACCTCAAAAATGCAAATGTCGAGTATATGGGAGGTAGGTCTTATGGAACTGGAGGGGAAAGTTAGAATTATTATCATCGAGTACAATTATTGTGAGCAAACTTACAAACATCAAAAGCTTGAAGGAGGAACATGAATTTTAAAGAGGCATTATAATTTTTGTCATGAACCCCTCAAGAAGTTTCCCTAATAACCAAATTTGAATCTTGAGACTGCTTACGGTTCTTATTTTGTTACCGCATTACGCTTTAGTGTTAGATTGTATTATGTTATTAGTGTAATATAACACTACATTATGTTGAATTTGGCTTGGATAACTATAGCTTGTTATGCTTGTATTTATTTGCTTTTGTGTATTGTTAATTGGTATTAGGGTATGCCCATGGACAACGAGCTCCATGCCTTGTTGCTTCTCAGTTCTTTACCAAATAGTTACGAAATGTTGGTAGTATCACTGAGTAATTCCTTTCCTAATGGTCAAGTCTCTATGAGTTTGGTTAATAGTAGTTTGTTAATGAAGAAACAAGAAGGAAATCCTTGGGTTCCTTAGTCAGTCAATCATAGGCTTTTGTAATAGAAAATCAAGGGAGGAGTCAGAATGATTTTGATAGGAAAGAGGTTCAATGCTTTTACTTCAAGAAGATGAGACATAATAAATTCGAGTGTAGGACGTTGAAAAGGAAGAAGTAAAAGGAAAATGGTGGTAAGAGTGACGATTCAACAAAGACCATTGCAACGACGAGTCAAGACGTGTTTGTTATGTCACTAGAGAACTTCGTGAATCCTACATGCCTAGACACATATTTTGTAGTTGATAGTTGTACTATCCCGACCCTTCATAAATGGGCATTTTTGTAAAAGTGATTTAAAAGATAAAGTGATTTTAAAAATGGATTATTTGTAATTTTGGTAAAATAATTTTATTATATATGGTTTAGTTTAAAATTCAATTTGTCAATTTTAAAAGATTTATATTTTATATTATACAACTTTATCTCACTCACACCATACATGTCTATACACACTAAACTAACCCATTTATCTCCCTCACACCCACGTGTTGTCTCTTAACTATCTCCCCCCACTCTCTCATTTTTTTTATCTCCAGCGAAACCACCATTCTCTCCCAGATGTTAACTACCCTATGTTTCTCCTTCTTTTAGTTGCAACCATCTCTCTCTTCTCTACCTCTACGTTCTTCATCTTCTAAGCGGTAAGATTCCATTATTTATTTTCACTTTGTTTATGCTTATCTCTCTCTATCCTCCCTCTGGATCGACTCTCCCTTCCTCTGATTTTCTTCTTTAATTTTATAGAAGCTATTTTCGGCTTCTTTTTCTCCCTTTGTTTTCATCTCTGC
The DNA here is from genome assembly GCA_003255025.1 of Datisca glomerata. Classification (NCBI taxonomy): domain Eukaryota; kingdom Viridiplantae; phylum Streptophyta; class Magnoliopsida; order Cucurbitales; family Datiscaceae; genus Datisca; species Datisca glomerata. Next base: position 724,258 of record QANY01006295.1, read on the forward strand.
AATTCTGCAAACGCATTCTCTTTCCCCTTAGCATTTAGCAGACCCCTCCCTGTTATTTCTACCACTTTGCCTTCTCTTTGTAGTTTTCAATCCTCCACCTCTTTTGTACAGTCCAGCGAGCTCCTCTGCTTCCTCTTCTCCAATTCAATTTTTTGGCGTCTCTTAATTGTTAATTTTCATTTTTCCCTATTTCTTCATTTTTTACCTCGTTTTTCTCTCTCTAAATCTGGATTTTTCTATTTCAATGTTCATATATATCCAATTCTGAAATTTTCTTCAAATTCCAGCGAATTTCATCCTCATTCGTCTTTGTTTGTGGTGTCGCTGCCACCCATTAACTCCGATAAGCATTTTATGATTCTCCTTGCTCTTTTCCCTCTCTGATTTATCTCTCTCTGAATTCTTCTTCAATTTTCTGGCAACCCCAACGAAAACCCCTTCTCCCTTTTTAATGTCTTCATTCTCTCCATGTCTTCTTCTTCTTCTTTCTTCTTGTTGCTCCATCTCCATCACTACTGTTAGCATCTCCTCTAGTGAGTTCTTTTCCCTTTAGTTCTTCCCCTTATTTTGCATTCTTTTGATTTTCAGTTCTTTCCACTCTCTCTCTGCTTCATCTTCGTCTCTCTCTTGCTCTCTTTCTCTTTCTTTTCTTTTTCTTCTTTTATGCCCTTGTTGCTCTCTCCCTCTCATTGTTTCTCTCTCTCACGTTTCTCTCAGTCTCCCTCTCTCGATGTTTCTCTTTGTTCCCTGTCTCTCTCTCTTTCTTCGTTCTATCTCTAACTCTCGTTTTCTCTATCTCTGGTTCTCTCTGCTTTTCTCTCTCCCCCTCTCTTTGCTTCTGCCATCACCGGTAATTTTCCATCTCTGGCGATCCCTTTCTCTTTTTCTTTCTTTCTCTCTGTTTTTCGTTCTGCAATTCAGACTTGCTATCAAGTTGGTTCTGGCCAAACAGAACCAGTTCACTTAACACGGGCCGACCAATCCAATCTGACCAAACCAAATTGATGTGATCTGAACCACCCCGGTCTGAATTGTTTGGCCAATTTTAATCTTTCGATTTCTGACCCAAAGCATTATTTTTCGGCCTCGCTCACACCCATTTGCACTGTATTAATTAAATCTCTATTTATATGATATTAATAATGTGTTTATACTGATTATTTCAAAATAATTTAGGGATTATATAGTTTTTTTGGATTTCAGGTCATTAATTGTTTAGTTCATTCTTCCGCTCCAGGTAATTAGGCTTACATGATGGTGTGACTCCCGTTGTGATAAATGTATATGCTTTGTGTAAGTGAATTTACATTGTAATGTGACCAACATGTGATAAATGTTATATGTGTTATTCTCATCAGTTTTAATTGTCTATAAGCATGTTACGTTCATATATATGTTTGTGTAAATTGACTTATATAACGATGTGACTCTGGTATTATAATTGTATCATGTATTTGTTATTTGTTTAACCATTTTTCAATAATTATTATATTTCGTTAACACTTTGATAACTGATTACTGTTCAATTATTAATGTGATTATCATGAGATAAATGTATGAGTATGACTGATTTTACGTTAGTATGTTATCATGTTTGATTCTGTTATATGTATCAATATGCATCATATGATTAATTATTGTCATACGTTTTGATTCTGCAAGTTATTAGGTTAATTCATTCAAGTGGTAATTAAGCAAGATATGAACTTAATCACGGCCCTTAGTTAACAAGAAGTTAGGATTGTTCACGTTTTGTTCATTTAAACGAATGGTGTGTCATCTGTTCATACTTTCATCACACATAGAGTGTCACATGTTCCTGTTTTGGTCATACATTGGGTGTCATCTGTAAATGCTTTCCGTCACTCATGAGGTGCCATCTGTTCACATTTTCCGTCACCTATGAGTGCCATCTGTTCTGTGGCCCAATGTGTGTCATCTGTTTCATCGCCCAATTCGTCATGATGTATTTCAATTAACGTGTGATCAGTTCTAATTAGGTTGTTAACTAGGGAATATGCTAAGTCAAGATATGATTAAGATTGTTAAATGATTTTGTTTGAGACAGGTGCTATCCGCGTGCTATGTTAAGTCATCTCATGATCAAGTACATTACTTTATTTTGTTTATGATATATGTCAAGTTCAGTTATGTTATGTTATGATTGCATTTATGACATGTGGATGCATGTTATCATGTGAGTTTGCTTACTAGGTATTTTAAAATACTCATTCCTCACAGTTATTTATGATGCAGGTGGTGATGGCAAGTAGCATAAGTAGGAGACTGCCATAACCAGTTAGATCAGAGGAATTTATGTTTTCAGTTTATGATTTGATTTAATACTTAGAAAAACGTTTTATGTTAAACTTGGTTCTTTAAATAGTTTATTTTACGTTATGATTTTCTACGAATTATGATGAGTGAAAGCTTTCATGAATTATAGATTTCAAGCTTTGACTTTATTTTAAAATTTAATTTAGTTTTTCGAGGTTTTATTAATTATACATTTAAGACACTTTATCACTTCCACTATTTAATAATTAAGATTCCGATCATGGATAAGTTTAATGCTTCCGCTATTTAAGGTCAGGGTTTCTCTATCATGGGTAAATTAAGAATTTTAATTTGAGAATTTTCTCAAAATTAGAGTTTGTTTCGAATTGGAGATTTCAAAATTTTAAAATTACACGTATATTTAACCCTCGGGGATCGTGGCATTACAATAGTACTGCGCCACATATGTTGCCTCTAGAAGGGATATCTTCTCATCTTACATATCAGGTGACTTTGGTGTTTGAAGATGGGGAATAATGGTACCTCCAAGATTATAGGAATTGGAGATGTGTGTCTAGAGATAAATAACGGGTGCAAGTTAGTACTCATGAATGTGAGACACGTTCCAGGAATTTGATTGAACTTGATTTTTTCTATAGGTCAACTTGATGATGTGGGTTATCATAATTATTTTGGTGAAGGTAAATGAAAACACACCAAAGGGTCAATGGTAGTAGCTAGAGGAGGGAAAAGGCCCACGCACTACATGACATCTGAGAAGCTCACCAAGGGTTCATTGAAAGTAGTGAAGTGGAATATCACTAACGAATTACCCTACAAGAAACAATGTGATCCAACTGAGATGAAAATTGGCCGAAGCTGAGATGTGAAATTCCCCGATGAACAAACTATTATAGGTTTGACAATAGTTGAGAAGCCTCAACTTGATGAAATTGAGTTAAATCCAATTCATTTATCTCCAAGGGATGGTGATGGTAAAGACATTGATGGTAATCATGCTGATGAAAGTGTTATTGATAAGTCAGCAACACAAGATGCTCATCGAGTTTTAGTGCCACTAGTTGATGTGATTATCAAGCTACAGAGGTCTAGTAGAGTGCGGCAATTCTCTACTAGATGTTCTCGATGTGATGATGTGTTTTTTCCTGAAGGGGGAGATTTAGAGAATTATAAAAGGGTTAAGACAAATAGCCATCAAGGAAAGTAGGTAAGAATCTTGAGAAAGGGATGAAAGCTTTGCATGGGAACCGCACTAAAAATTGGTGAAGTTGTTTGAGAAAATCTTACTTAAGAAGAAGTATCACGCATACCAAAAAACAATGGGTAAGATTAGTCGGGAGGGGGAGTTTGTTAGGTTGTCTCTCTTATTGGACGAGGAATGACTTCCTAAAGCCCAAGGAAGCAAAGTCTAAAATTAAGTGGCATATGTTAATTTGAGGTGTGTATGGCATGTGTGTGAGTGACACACACTAGATAAAATCCACTTTGTGATAAGGGTTTTTGTTCTCTCCTTAGTACCGCTAAAGTCAAAGCCATTTGAATGTTATAGAGTTTTTCCATCTAATAATATATTAGATGAAGAATTCAAGAGAATGTGGGCTTTTTGGCGGCCAACAAAGAGAGAGATAGGGACATGAGGTGAGTGGAAGAAAATTAGGAGAAAATAGATAAATATTTGTCAAGCTAAATTCGTTGTTTCTATTTTTTACTTTTCTAGTTAAATTAGTTATTATCTCTACTTAGCAATTTACTTTGATATTGATAATTAGTTATCGACTACGTAATATTGAACTGCGGTGTATATGGATTTTGAGTAAAAATCCCAACAAGTGGTATCATCATTCCCTATCTTCACAACACAATAACCTGATGTATGGTGATCCAAGTAAAGTGAGTTGATGATTATCTAACTCAGGATCCGATGGTATGTGAATCCGGGTGGATCGAGTCTATGATTATTCAACTTAGGATCTGATGTGTGACGGGAGAGATTGTGAAGGTTATCCCGTATTAGTTGTGGAAGGGATTGACAGTCAGTTTATAAGTGTGAGTGAAAGCCTCACATCTCAAGCTAGCTTTTGAGGTTGAATACACCCAATAACACCCAACATTGGTATCAAAGTCAGATCCGGTTTATCACCGAGTCTCGAGCCCAATCTAGGTGAAGTGAGTTTTTACCCTCCAACTCAATAATTTGATGTGTGGTGAATCCGGGTGAAGTGAGTCATTGGCTTCCCGAGTCACGACACATTGTATGGTTATCCGAGTGCAGCGAGTCAACGATTATCCGACTCAGGAACTAATGGTTGGTGAATCAGGGTGGATCGAGTCGATGGTTATCCGACTCACCCAATGTGTGACATGAGAGATTGTTGGGGTTATCGCACATCAGTTGTGGAAGAGATTTGTAGTTAGTTAATAAGTGTGAGGGATAACCTCACATCTCAAGCTAGTTTTTGAGGTTGAGAATGTCCAATAACATTAAACAAATAAAAGAAATAGATGAGCTATCGGAGTGGTGGCAAGAAATAGGCTTGGAGCTTGTTTGGGTTCCATAAGTAAAAGAATTGTGGCGCATGTTAAGTTATTTTCTTTCAAAGAAGCAATTGATTTTGCTTTAAGTGTTGGCTAGATGAAAGTGGTGATCTTTGAATCATATACTCATAGAATTGTGCAATGACTGCAAATAGGAGTTTGTGGCTCATGGAATCATAGTAACTATTTGAGGATATTATGATTCTTAAAAGTAAGTTTTTTAATTATGATTTTAATCAAAATATGGTTGATGATGCATACTATGGTAATACTCAAAGCTATAATAGTGCTTTTGTTTCCTCGTAATTATCTCATTTTATTAAACATATTATAGAGAAATAATCGACTTTGGGACTTGCTGGAGAGAAGAAATAAAATTCTTTGCTAAAGTAGACCATTACACTAATTATTTGCAGAAATGGACCCTAACATTAATTTTCGCTTACCCTGACCCATGACACTTTTCCTTAACTTTTTCACTTTTCCCCCATTGCCCTTTTTACAAGCTATCCAATAAAATGTCATGGACTACCCACTTAACACTTAAAACCTCCCTACTCAACCCATCCCATTTCTCCTTCTTCGTTTTTCATTTTTTCTATTTCTTCTTCATTTTCTTCTTCATTTTCCTCCTCGTTTTCATCTTCATCTTCTTCCTTCTTCCTGCAACAGTAAAGGATTAGTTATTCTCTCTAGAACAAGTATAAGTTTTTTTTTCTTAATTCTAGAAATATTTACTTGTCATCTTCCTTCTTTCATGGGTTTTTCACTTTCATGAGTTTTTTAGGAATATTTATTTGTTTTCTTCTTTCTGGAATGTTTTCTGAAGTTCATTTATTGTACGTGATCACTACAAATGATGGTGTAGTGTAAAATGAGGTCTACACGAGTACTACACGAGCCTCATATAGTCATCGTATAGACTACACGCAGGGTACACGAGCCTCGTGTAGACCTCGTGTACACTACATGATCATCGTATGGTGCATCAGGAATTTCTTTAGCAGTTCACGAGCATCGTGTAACATCTATTACACTCACGATCATCGTGTAATGTCATCGTGCAGTGTACATGATAACCACATGATGATCGTGTACTCTTCGTGTACACTACATAATGGAACTACACGATCATCGTGTAGTCTATACGATGGAACTACATGAACATCATGTAGTCATCGTGTAGGGATTATTATAGTACACGAGGTCTACACAATCATCGTGTAGTGTACACTTCATGATAACTACACGATGTTTGTGAATGCCTCATGTACACTACACGATGCCCGTGAAAGCCTCATGTACACTACACGATGCCCGTGAAAGCCTCGTGTACACTACACAATGGCTACACGATCATCGTGTAATATTCCATTTCATTATGTATTGTTCTTGTACCTACTTCCTTCATTGATGAAGTACAGATATACCGCAAGTTTGAATTTTTCTAATCCATGATGGAGATTGGTTGAGAAATGGTACAACATGGTCTTTTAATGGAGAGAATACGAAATTATTGGAGATATCTACTAATTTCACATATCACGAGCTATTGGGTATATTACATGAAGAACTCCAAATAGACCCCTCAAACTATGATATGTCCATCAAATTTCTTTATAAGCCGCGTCTCCTGCCCTCTTCCTGAAATTTTAAAGGATAGAGATTTACAGTTCTTTGTTATGGAGAATGGATTAGAATCACTTAGAAGCCCACTATTTGTAAGCATAAAGCCTAAATTTTTTCCATCTTAAAGTTCGGTTCCTCAAACCACAATGTCACAACAATCTCGGGTTCCTGAAACTATAAGGTTTTATCAAAGTTGGGTTCCTGAACACATATGTCACGACAACCTCTAGATGAAAGCATTCCCCGCTTTGAGAGTTTTCATCATTTTGAAAGGAACTATCATGATGATGATGTTTTTGGTCATGACGAATATAATGTTTTCGAGGATGAAGATGTTGACGTTGATGGAGATGATGATGATGATTTTGATCAGAGGGTGTATGATGATGCAAACTGTGGAGATGACCATGATGAAGCCATCAGTGGAGACAACCATACAATAATTCCAGACTTGAATATTGGTGGTGAACCCGAGACCACTTGTCCATCGCCATCACAACCTCATTTGAATGAACAACATCTTGGGTCCATTCAGCAACAGGCTGATTTGAATCAGCTTGTAACAGACACAATAAATATGGATGATTTGTATAGTGATAAAGCCGAGATGCTTAAGGTTGCTCGTATGATGGCCATCCGAAGAATTTTGAGTTTTAGATGTTTAAGTCAAGCTAGTCAATATTGCTACTTGTATGTGTTGAAAAAACATGTCAATGGAAGTTACATGCCATGAAATTGAAAAATTATCCATACTTCAAAGTTACAAAGTTCATCACTACACATACATGCACATTTGAAGTTTTGAGACATGAACACCATCAAGTTACATATTCATTGATTGATCATTTTATACGATCCAAATACATGGGTGACAGACGTATCTATAGGCCAAAAGACATAATTGAAGATGTTCGGCATGATTTTGGTGTCAACATAGGTTATCATAAGACATGGAGGGCTAGGGAATATGCATTGGAATTAGTTTGAGGGTCTCTTAAAGACAACTATATGATACTCCTAGCATATTGGCACATGTTAGAATAAAAATATCCAGGTACTTATTTTTTATTTTGCCATCATAATGTCTACACGAGTACTATATGATGGTTACACGGACCTCGTGTAGTCATCGTATAGTCTACACCATGGTTACACGGACCTAGTGTAGTCATCGTGTAGTTTACATGGACCTCGTGTAGTCATCGTGTAGTCTACATGATGGTTACACAGACCTCATATTGTCATCGTGTAATAAACAAGATGGTTACACGGACCTCATGTAGTCATCGTGTGGTCTACACGATGGTTACACGGACCTCGTGTAGTCATCGTGTAGTCTACACCATGGTTACACGGACCTCGTGTAAGGATCATGTCCACTATGTACTCTGTCGATTTTAGTACAGTAATATTAAATATTTTTCAAGGACAATAACACACATAGAGACCGATGAGCATGATCATTTTAAATATTTTTTCATGGCTCCTGGACCCTATGTTCTTGGATTTTTCAATTGTATACAGCCTGTCATTGCTGTTGACGCAACCGCCTAAAACGCCAAATACAAATGGGTATTTGTTTGTTGCAACAGCAAAGGATGGGAACAACCAAGTATATCCCATTGTATTTGGAATTGCAGATTCAGAAAATAATGATTCATGGGGATGGTTCTTCCGTAAACTTCACGATGTAATCAGTGATCCGAAAGACTTGGTATTTATATCCGACATGCATACAAGTATACTAAATGTTGTACAAGTTATCTTTCCCAATGCGCTTCATGAATCTTGCATCTTCCATATGGGCCAAAATATCAAATCAATTTATAAAAAGGAAGATGCGGTCGCATTATTTTTTAAAGCAGCAAAGGTATATAGTCAATCAGAATTTGATCGGCTGATGATTCATTTTACATATGCATGTTCAGATATTTCACAATATGTGTCGGTGGGGGAGTTGAGAGGTGGGCACATTCTTGTTTTGATGGAAGGCGATCCAATATAATTGACTACAAATATCATGGAATATTTGAATGGGGTTTTGAAAGATGCTAGAAAGCTTCCCATTACATGATTATAGAACATATCAGTGACATGTTACAACGGTGGTTCTATGAACGACGGACGGCTACCTGTCAAATCATCTTGCAGAAGACAGATTGGGTGAGACTAAACTTAATAAGAAGCATCTTGCACCACCCACACTATCATTATTTCCTTCCAACATCCACGAGTTTCGTGTTACGGGTAGAGGTAGGGAAGCAGTGGCAAACTTGCATCTTAAGACTTGTACGTGCAGAGAATTTGATCTTGATCAAATTTCATGCATGCATGTGTTAGCTGCATGTCGGCATTGTAATATTTTCACATACAGTATGTGTTTGAGGTTCTACAAAAATGAGGTTCTAATTGCTATGTATGCAGAAACAATACATCCTCTCGGGGATCAAGCAGATTGGGTCATTAGCCATGAGGTTCATGAAAAAATGGTATTGCCACCTATAACGAGGCGGCAAAGTGACAGACCTAGGACATAGAGAATTCCATCTAGACGTGAGGAAGTAGTGAGAAGGAAGTGCAAACGTTGTGGGCAAATTAACCACAACCGACAAACGTGCAGAAATCTAATTCATTTATTTCAACGGGATGACTAGGCCACTTAAACATAAATATTGACATTTGTAGACTTAAATTAAATATTAATATAGAAATATACTTGTGTTTGTTATTTAATAATGTCATAAAGTTTAATTAGTCTGCATGAATACTATACGAGAACTTCCCAGGATTTGTGTAGGATTCATGTAGGCTATGCGATGACTTCATGGACATCGTGTAGACTACACGAGAATTTCACGGGATTCGTGCGGGATTTATGACACGAGAACTTCACGGGTATCGTGTAGTCATCGTGTAGACTACACTAGAACTTCATGGGTATCGTGTAATTATCATGTAGACTACACTAAAACTTCACGGGTATCGTGTAGTCATTGTGTAGACTACACGAGAACTTCATCGAAGAGGTGGCAAGTGGGTCGGTTCGACCCGCGAAACTGGCAGAACCGGCCCGTCAAAGTCCAGTCTGGCCCGACCCGTCCAACCTGCGGGCCTGAACCGACCCGGCCTTTGGACAAGTCCTTTTTATCTCAAAAAATCATTATTTTTGTATATATTGAAGATTGAACCATTGACATATTCCTTATTAATGTGACACCTTACCACTAGACCAAGACTATTTTTGTGTAAATATTGTTTATGTTATATTTTTATTGTCTTTCAATATATTTTGTCAAATACTTTATTAAATATATCTTTTAGATAAATATATTTATTTAAATAAATAGATAGTATTTTTGTTTAAATGGATATTTTATTCAATAAATGAAAATATACTAAGGGTCTAATGACATACCCTAACACCAATTAGCAAGACACAAAAGTAAAAAAATACAATCTCAATATTCAAATTTCCCTTCCACTTTCATGATAAAAATTATAATGCTTATGACAATCTTCGTGTTGATAATTTTTTGTTTTATTTATTTTTTATATAATGGATCATCGATATCTTGATTATGTAAATATTGATTTAAGTGAGGAACATAATTATTGTAACTTTTTGTTTAAATGAATATTTTATTGGGATGTACTTAATTTATAGTGATGCAACTATTGAATTCAATGAATAAAATAATTATTTTACTTAGTATGACAAATTTTTCTATTGAAATTCTAAAGTAAAAAAAAGTAATTAAAAGAAAAATAATATTACTTCCATATAGCTGAGTGGTAATCCCTACACTTCATCTATTCTCCATCAAGGTTCAACTCTCCCCATCTACATTTTTTAGAATTAAATCATATTAAAGGGAGGCAAAATGGGCCGGTTTGGTTATTTAATCGAGACAGATTCGTGAACAGGCTCGGTCCAGACCGTCACAAGCCCGACCCGTGAGTACACAGGCCAGTTCAGTGGTTCAATCCGAGCCGTACTAAAATTCCAACGACCTGACCCAGAACCGCTTGAAAAGGGCTGAGATCGACTCGTGAACCGCCTGGGCCGAGCATTGTCGGGCTGGCCCGGTTGCCACCTCTACTTCACAAGTATGGTGTAGTCATCGTGTAGACTACACTAGAACTTCACGGGATTCTGTAGGATTTATGTAGACTACACGAGAACTTCACGGGCATCGTGTAGATTACACTAGAACTTCACAGGCATCGTGTAGACTACATGAGAACTTCACGGGCATCATGTAGTCTTCGTGTAAACTACACGATAACTTCACAAGCATCATGTAGAATTTAGGCATGCTAATTAAACTTTATGACGTTATTAAATTACAAACACAAGCATATTTCTATAATCCATAATCCATAATTTAATAAAATAAAAATCCATAAAATATATCCATATTATTTCGGTACAACATTGCCACATGCAAATAACTCAATTGAAATCCGTCTTCGATATTTTGGCATTTGTTGTTAAGTTATTTCTTGGAGGTTCTTCCCATATGCGAGGGTTTTAACAAACTTAAAGGTAAATACCCCACAATCGAACTTACAAAACACATGAAATGTAAAAATATAATTAAATAATATGTATGAAATTTTAAGTGGACTTTCAAAAAAATATATATTTCACTTATTCATTCTCTTGTTGTGGACACTTCATGATCTCATATTTCCTTGGGTTGAACCTCCTGTCTTCTCTCATAAATATTCATCATTTGAGCTAGCCGAGGGACAATCTTCATGAAATGTTTCATTATTTCACTGTACAAGGAGTGTTGATATGGCGTATTCATGGAATTATAAATACGAATGCACTGGCCAATCAAATCAAGCTCAACCGCAATCCAATGACTGCGATTTACATTTATTGGAAAGATAATCTTATCCGACTATTTCTAGTTCCTTCCAAAATTCATCTGCAAGCTGAGGATCAAGTTCGGAGCTGATCATCAACATCAATATCCCAATCCATGGGATCTTGCTCAAACTCTGCCATTCGGCCATGCACGTTCTCCTGTAATGTCATGAGAAAAACATTAAATCCTACAACGTCAATAAAAAATGATCATGAAGACTACACGAGACTCGTGAATGCCTCTATAGTATACACAAAGTCTACACGAGGGAGTGAGAATGCCTTGTGTAGTCTACATGAAGTCAGTGAAGGCCTTGTGTAGTCTACACTAGGGAGCGTGAAGGCCTAATGTAGTCTACAAAAAGTTTACACGAGCTTCGTAGAATACGGTGTGCAGTTCATTAAGTTAAAAAACAAATCATACTTACTTGCATAAACAAATCACCAACATTGATTCTGATTTGAGAGTTGTATTCTTGCAAATCCCCCCATGAGCTCCAAGTATGCATCGATATGCTGCAATGTATTAAAGATTAGTTAAGATATTTATAATTAGTTTAAAATCATATTAAAAAGGATTATAAATAACTTTTTACATTTGGTTCAAGCCATTGATAAGGTGAATATACTAGTTGTTTGAACCAGGTAAGGTCAACGTGCAAAATCCAACGTCTACTTTCTCGTTCCTATACAACGGTTAGGTACATGATTGGTTTACTACACGACGGTTACACGGACCTCATGTAGTCTACACGATGGTTACACTGATCTCGTGTAACCATTGTATAATCTACACGATGACTAGACGAGGTTAGTGTAATCATCATGTAGTATACACGATGGATACATGATGTCAATGTAACCATGGTGAATACTATACGAAGAAGAAGTGTACAATAAAATTACAAAAATTACTTTGTCCTTGGGGAGGTGAACCAGGCTTTAAAACGAGCTTCTTCCTCAAAAGACACATCACCATATGCTTGAAAAGGTTTGAAGTCTGTTTTGGCAACGATATTCTCATCAACTTTTTTCCTTCGCAGCTTTTTCTTTTCAATATTTTCGATTTCCCAATTAGATGACTCTAGGATCCAAGATCTTTTTATCTTCCTCTTACCAAGTTCACAAAGCCACGAACTCTTTTTATTTTTTTTATTCTTCTCCTGCTTTTATTTCTTCTTCTCCTTCTTCTCCTTCTTCTCCTTCTTCTTCTTCTTCTTCTTCTTCTTCTTCTTCTTCTTCTTCTTCTTCTTCTTCTTCTGTTTTTTCTTCCATTTCTTTTTTCTCTTTCATTTCTTTTTTCTCTTCTGTTTTTCTTCATTTTCCTTCTTTTCACCTTCCTCCTTCTTATTACCTTCCTTCTCTTCTTCGACCTTCTCTTCTTCCTTTTCTTCTTTTTCTTTTTCTTCTTCTTCATTCTGTTCCTTCTTTACCATATCTTCTTATTTTTCACCCTTCTCTCCTTTTTCATTTTTTTCACTTCCTTTTCAATCTTTGTATCCCCCGCGTCGCTAGCTATCATCATGGCAGATCGAGAATATAATGAGTAATCATCTAGTCTCGATGTTATCAGATAATCCATCAAAATTTTAATTTGGGAAATTGCAAAGAAAGTGTCTGATTGCATGGACAAAATCTTCTTATCAATTGAAGTTATCTTTTAGTCCATTCTAATCAGACATTTTCTCACCCAATCTTCATGTCCACTGAACTTCTTGGACATAACCTTCTTCTCCTCTTCCTTTTCAGTGGACTCCTCCTCCTCATTAGCCTTATCTTCTACTGAAAAAGGTGATGGAGGAGGCGTCGACTAAAAAAACATGTAAGCAGACAAAACAGAAAAAAATGTGATTACACAATGGTTACACGAACCTCGTCTTGTAACAACCAAAAAATTAACCAAGTTTTAGTTAAATATTTTACCAAAAACGTGGCGGAAGCGATGTCATTTTTTTAAAGCTAACTCATTCTAATTAAAATAATATATGGTGGAAAACCTAATCCTTCATCAAACTCCTATTTACATAAAAAGAAAATCTTCTTAATAAGACGTTCAAGAACCCAAGAGTACGTGTTTTGGAGTCTCACGATTTAACTTAAATAAAATCCAACATCAAATAAACAATTACTAAGACTTTTAAATATGACTCGATGACTTTCATCCATTGCCAGAGACTCTAGATCTCTTTGACAATAAACTCCTCATCAATATTATCATCATCTAAAAATTTATAATAAAATGGAGTGAGTATATTGAAATATACTCAGTAAGTAAAATATCACATATGTAAAATTGAATAACGTTCACAGTCATATACAAATTGTAACACACGCATACTTTTCAGATCTTCTTACAGAGTTCGCTGGCCAACTTTCATTAGAGTTCGCTACCACACCCAGAATATAGATTACCTGTAACGACCGTGGGCTATACTGATCTTGGGCTCCCTCGACGGGGCCTTCTCCCTCACGGGCTTTCCACACGCATCGTACATTACCCGTCGATAATTGTTAGCTGTGAGGAAGTACAAGTGACCTTTCTCACGAGTACTACTCCGCACCTTCGAAGAGGTGGAAACAGTTGCGCTAACGCCTTCCCACAAAACTAACAAAAGCATATAATAGAGACCCTTTCCCTAAGGATTAGGCAAATAAAGATCTTTCCCGAAGGATAAGGCAAACCGAGTAGAATGGTAGGCATGTGACTCTAATGGCACAGAATTAATTCTTCATGCATTCATTTAACATTTATTCTTATCTTCCAACATATATTAACTCATCAGACATACAATATAACAAAACACATCAGAACCATAATTGAACAATGTTATGAAGAAAGAAACATCATGGTACACTATACATCACAAAACATAAACATAGTTCTATTATAAATTTTCAGCCATACAATGCAAACAATTACCAACATTTCACTCACTTGAATTGCGACGAATTAATTTTAGCAACTAATGACCTGAAATCTAAGAATCTCATATCACAAAATATTCATATAATACTATAACTATTTAATTAACTAGAAGAGAACGGTGACATATCGGCGAAGAATAAACTGGGTAATGTCTGATCAAGCGGTTCAGATCGGCTCAACTAGGTCTGGCTAGGATGTACCGGTTCGGTCTGGTTCAATTGAATCGGGTCGAGATGGGTAAAATATGGGTTGGGTCTAAATCAACTCGGGTGGATTCGTAATAAAAATTTAGCCAAACAAAAATGGGTAAAGCACAAAATTGTTAAACCACTATGAAAATCTAGTGAACATTCAAAATCAATTCAAATATTAATTCACTTGCTTCAGGAATATCAAACTATTTAAATTACATAGAAAAACTATTTTTAATCATTTTAAAAACCAACTAACCCAATTGATTACCAAAAGCCATATGGATGCAGTAACAAAATCCAAATAAAAATACATTAATGCAAAAGTCAATACTCGAAGAAAAATATATAAACAAAACTAAAAGTAATATAAACATGAAACAATTGAAAATGTATTTTAATAAACCCAAACTTCATAATTAGATAAATAAGAATTGGCCACTGTATAGACAAACTAAAATTTAAAGAATCAAACAAAATTATTTGATCCAAACTATACAAGAAGCAGTTTAACAAAAATGACTTTAAATTACCCATCTATTTAGTTAGTTAAAACTGAGATTAAGAGGGGTAGAGAGGGAGATGAAGACCAAAGTTTTTCTGCAGCCAGTAAAAAGCTAGAGGCAAAAGCAAGAGGGAGGGAGAGTGAGATCATGAGAGAAAGAGGAGGCACGAAGAGAAGAAACAGAGACGAGGAAGCTTACCGAAAATTCAACGAGCAGGGAAAATTCACTGGATGCAAGAGAAAGGATCTGAGAGTTTATAAATTGCTGAAATTAAAGAACAATATTTCAGAGAGTGTTTTATTAACATTAATTAAGATTCTAGGTTAAAGAGTGTGAGCAAAGAGAAAAGAAATAAGAAAAGAGAATGAAGAAGAAGAAATGGCCTACCGGAGATCAACGTTGGTGAGTTGCCAAAAATGAAACGAAGAATGAGATGAAGAATAGAGGCTTGGCGTGATGAAGAAGATGGTGCTTCGATGCTGTCATGGAGTGGAACAGAGAAGAAAAGAAAAGAAGAAGCAAATCAGAGAGAATCAAAGCCCAAAGGAAAACAAAATAATAAGGAATAACTGAAGGGAAGAAAAGCTGCAAGAGAGAGAATAGCAAACACATTGGGGAGGAATTCATGAAATAGCAATGGAGAATGAGGGAGAACAGTGGGCTTCGATGAGTTAAGGGGTTTGCTTGAGATAAAAATATGAGAGAGTCGGGGAGGTAGTTGAGAAAGGTTACACTTGAGTGTAATGTTTATATGTCGTGAATGAGTGTTTTAAAAAGGAGAGAGATATTGTGGAATAAAATAAAAAATAAAGCTAAGGTTGATTTTGGGTGTATGTGCATATATGTGTGAGTGAGATTTAAAATTATATACTAAAACCCTTTTTAAAATTTAAAATCACGATATTTTTTAAATCAGTTTTATGAAAATACCCATTTATAAAGGGTTGGGGTATTATCCATATACTCATCGTGTAGACTACACGATGGTTACACGGATCTCGTGTAGTCATCCCGTAGATTACACGATGGTTACACAGACCTCGTGTAGTCATCGCGTAGACTACACAATGGTTACACGGACCTCGTGTAGTCATCGCGTAGACTACGCGATGGTTACACGGACCTCGTGTAATCATGGCGTAGACTACACGATGGTTACATGGACCTCGTGTAATCATGATGTAGACTACACGATGGTTATATGAATCTCGTGTAGTCATTCTGTAGACTACACGATAGTTATGGACATCTCGTGAGTCATCGTGTAGACTACACGAGATCGGTGTAGACTACACGATGACCATACGAGATCATTGTAACCATCATGTAGACTACACGATGACTACACGTGGTCTGTGTAACCATCGTGTAGACTACATGATGACTACACGAGGTCCGTGTTCAAGAAGAAGAAGGGTAGAAAATGATTATGAACATACATTCTCTCCAACTATTGATCTCCATAAGTTTTTTTCTTCTTCCTCCTCAGTAAGGACCGAGGAGAGAATTGTCAACTAAAAATGCAAGAAATATAAATCAGTATATGTGAAAGTAATATAAATTAACTTGTCAACATAATTCACCAAAATATATTCTCTTTCAGAAAAATTTCTTTTTGAATATTCTCAACCGGTACTATCGTGGTCGTACACTACTTAAGAATCCTTGGCACCTTGGTCGAAACCTAGTCACCTATAAACTACCAACCAAGGGGATAGTTTCAAATACCCATGTCTATTTAAATAAAAGAGTGTAATTCAGTATTCAATATATCACTACATAAAATTAAATAAATTGTACCTGAAAGGTAAATTGACATCCATTGAATAAATACCCATGAACAGTAGAGGGGGAGTTCTGTGTTTTTTCTTTTGTATTCTTCACAACTAATAATGATTTCATTATTTGGGAGAACGAGATCTCTCCCCACAGATATTGGATGAACGCTTCAATGTCGTCAACCAAAACCAACAATTTCTTTTCAATTAGGGTACGATTCTCATTCCCCAACACAAAATGCTCTAGGGAATAAATCAGAGTCATCTTGACCCCATCAGAATCTAACTTATATTCAGAGTTTTTAAACTTCTCATCCAACTCAGCCATGGTTATTGATTGGGCTTTGGGAAAGTACAAATCATAGAGTGTATTGGGGCCATAAGTCTTCTTCTCATCCCGGACTTCACCGAACTTTAGTCTGGTCATCAATGAAAACTCATTCTTGGAGAAGCACAATGGTTCGTCATTGACAAGAAACCAGATTTCCTCCTCAGATGAAGTGTCGTTGACATATTCAGTCTCCCTGGCCAGCAATTGGTGGCAGACAGTTGCTGAAAACTTCAGGGATGAGAGATCAAAGAGATCACCAAAGCATGTCTCCCAAAATTGGGAGAGTTGATGAGCTGTCAAGTTGGTCTTGATAACCTCTATGCAACGGGTATTACACTTTGCATTGACCGTTACTTTTGAAATTGTGTTAACGTCATGGATGTATCTTAGTTGCATTTTTATAAAGCCATAACCTGTAGAATATTCAAGGAAAACATAAGATAAGGAAATGTACACGAGGGGTACACAATCCTAGTATATTCCTCATGTAGGCTCTACATGAGGCTTACATGACCCTCGTGTAGTTCTCATGTAGCCTACACGAGGCTTGTTCAACCCCCGTGTACTACACGAGGGGTACACGACCCTAGTGTAACCCAAAAAATAGACACCCACCAAGACCAACACCTAAGAAACTCAGAAAACAACACTCTAAAACCCAATAGAAAAAAACACTCAGATACCCAAACAAAAAAAATATTAGAAACCTTAAAAAATCAACATTGTTATGATTCAGACATCCACAAAAACGCAAAAATGCAAAAATCGAGAAAAAAACCCTTAGAAACTCAGAAAAAAACACTTTCAGAAACCTAGAAAAAATACCTCAGAATCCAGAACAAAAACTCAGGAACCCAAAAACTTATCTTGTTTTTTTCCTTGCTTTGGGAGGCGAAGACTCAAGAATTTACAGAGAGAGATGCTGCGATTTCGAGAGATGCCTCATTTATGGCCACGCCACAACTAAGACGTCTTTAGACTCTTTCGTCTTGGCTGTATCATTCCACTTTACTTTTAGAATTAGTTTCAAAAGTACTATATTTTAATTATTTTTTTTCAAAAATATTGTAAAATACTCAAAAATCTGATTTTCGCCTAATAATTGTAAAAAAAAAAAAATAACGTTTGCAGATCCTTCTTCGTTTGCTTGCACAGCTCAACAAGCATTTTCGGTTATATTCTTCAGAGTAAAGAACGTACTCTGTTCTCTATAAATAACAGAATGCAAATCTCTACCTCATCGTCGTGTGGGGGATTTGTCACCACCGCCTTAAGCTTTTCTTGGTAATATTCTTACATGAAGCAGTCCTATCTGAACTCTCACCCTCATCTGTCTCATCGATTCATGAACCAGTCCTATCTGAATTATTTGCTTTTGGCCAGATCACATGAAGCAGTCCTATTTGAACCGCAGACAATCCCACACACAATTGCATTCATCTCTCACATTGTGGTTTTCTTTTGCAAGTTTCTGAATCTCCTCTTGCGCGCATTATTTCTCTGACCGTCAGAACTGGTACTCCCTCACAATGCTCACTCTCTTGTAGTAATATTACCATCAAATTAATATGATGTCTATCTGTTTGGATTATTATTTTACTGGTTTGTAACATGGCTTTTTTCACGCTTAGTCGGTCAAAATACGCCCTTAACCCTTAAACACTACTGTTTAAGCTAGACAATGAAGTTGAGGGTTTATGCTAAAATAATCCATGACTCGTACCTGTGTCACGCTCCCTCTATTATTTGTGGATCATTGATTGTCCGTTTGATAGTTATTTTTACTAGAAATGCTCTTTAATTTGAAGCATTTGTTGATTAATTTTTCAGCAATATGAAGTTAAGTTATAACAAAATCATTTTCAGATATGGTTGTTGTCGATTTCGAGATCATTTGGGGACGCCAGGAGCGGCGACGACATAGTACACACAATTACACTTTTTATTTATATGTTATTGTGATTTGTTTGCATGATATATTTTTACGCATAGTCTACTGAAAGCAACTGTGTAATTATAATATTTTGTGCAGCTAATATGCGTATCTTCAATGAACACGTGCAACGGCATGAGCAAAATATTCAGAGCCTGATGCTCTTTTCTGCATTACGTGGCCTACGGGCCACAAGAAACCGAGAACCTACCGACTGCGTTAAGTGTATTCTTCGGAAAATTGTATGTCTGTAATCACTATTAGTATCGACACTCGTAACCAAGAAGGCAAGAACTAACAACAATCACTATTAGTTTTGCAGCTTTTTATTTGAATGTTTATAACTATTTCTGACCAAGATCCCAATTTTTGTTATAGTACTTTTTATTCATTGACGAGATGGAGTAGGATGAAGGGGAATGGAAACTGGGTTGGGATTTAGGGATTTGGGTGTTTTTTTTAGTGATATATTAGTCTATTTAGTGTTTTATTTAGTTCTTAATTGATTAAAAATTTTAATTTGTTTTAATTTGATTTAAAAATTCTGTTAGTTTTAACAAAAATTAGCGCGGATAGATATAAATGGTTGATCCACATAATTGGTTGATTCACATAATTTTAGATACTTGATGCTAAAGAAATAACTCATGGGGTAAATTATTGATGAGTCAAAAACTTTAAGAGTGTAAATTAAATTCAGCACTTAATTGTTCATATAAATATAGTATTCCTAATTATTAAAGATATGTGCTAAAACATGTATAAAACTAATGATATGATTGCGCTAAAACATGTATAAAACTAATGATATGATTGCGCTAAAACATGTATAAAACTAATGATATGATTGCAAAAATCATATTATTTTTATATTCACTCTCTGTGAATTCGTTTGTTAGTTTTACTAATTTACACACCTCTAGTGCTCATTTCTTTTGTTTGTAATTTTTACTTTCTTTTATTCATAATTTCTATGCATATAACCCTTTTAAGAACATTTGTGCAAGTAATTCACGATTCTTAAATACAAACACCTCGTGGTTCTTTCGCTTTATTTGTTTTTTTTTTAATTTTGATATCTTCATTAATGTGTATGTACTTCTGATCAATCTAACATGTATGTTTGTCTCTAAATCTTATGAAACAGAGAGTTCTATTAACACTTTATATATATATATATATTAATGTGGTTTGTTGATATTTAATATAAAATAAATAGATTCTAAATTTCAAATATATTTTTTGTGGTGTAGTTCTTGTAGATGGATATACGGATATCGTAGATATCCGTAGACTTCATCAACAAAGGTACCTACATGATCAACCTGTGCTGGAAAATGATGAAGATCCAGAATCCCTTGCGCTGCAACTTGTGGAGGAGGAGCAGCAACCACCAGACAATGATGAGGAGTATTAGCACCCTTTTGAGGACGAACACCCTCCGGAGGCTAACATGCCTGTAGTGGTGGGTTTCATCCCCTATGCTGATGATGTTGAGGGGACCGATGATGAGTTCCCCAACGATTTCGGTGAGTCTTCATTCCACGGGAGTTCATCATATTATGATGGAGAGGTAATGTTTTTAAAATAACTACTTGATGCCATTTTGTTATATTGTGTTTTAAGAATGAATATAAATGTTGTGCGACTAATTGGTAAATGTTTTTGCAGAATCACCACCCAACCGAGGTGATACGGCGAAAATCGAGGGTGGTCAGATTGATGCTGAAGATGCTCTGACAAGCACCCTATATCGATTACAATCATTCCGATCCCATTACAAATTATGTATGACCAGCGCCCTTAAGAGGATTCACAATCTCTAGAGGATCAAGAGACGTACTCAGAGGGTGATAGAAATTATGGTGAAGATGGTGTCAACATCCCAGTCCCCGTCCCGAACCCACTACAGATCACATACGACAGGTTCCTCAGGAGGATTTGCGACCTCCGGAGGACCAGCAGCTGGACGCAGAGGGTGATAGGACTTGTGCTCAAGTTGGTGTGACTACTCGTACTATGAGTCGATTGGTAAAATTTTATTATTTTATTACTTTGTAGTATCTTATTTTCTTTGGAGAACTATGTTTTCATAAACTTATCTGATAAACTAAAGAGGTCAGATTATTTCACTACTCACGCTTTCACTGCAGAATAATGAAAGAGGGTGACAAATGAATAATGGAGGTAATGAAGAGTTGAAGAGATTAGATAGAGAACTCAAAAGCATAATGGACAAAATGGTCAGATTAATTATTTCAGACATAGTTTGTAATGATGAACATAAATATAACATGTTGACAAGTTGTGTATATTTTTGCAGAACAAATTGGATACCAAATATGAGAATATTAGAAACCAAAGGGAGCTTCATCAGTAGAAAGATGTAAATATTATTTTAATTTCATTTGATAATTCGTTCTTAATCGGTTAACTAACATATTTTTTGTTTTGTCGAAGGATATTCTGAGAAGAAAAATCATAAGTCTTGGGGGAGTACCCAACGTCTGATTGAGGGTACGTGGTCTGTGCCAACATAACTCTTCTTACCTTAATTCTATAAATGAGTTATGCTCTAATCAGCTTATTGTTGTGCATGGAAATCAATATGCTGTATATGGATATTATCATGCATGCTTTGTTATCTACATAGACGGTTGAAGTTTGGTTTGTAGATAAAATTTTATAAATTTGATCAGCTTGAATTGTTCGATAAATAGGTCTGAAGATGTTGAAGTGAGCTCTTATCTACCTTCAGCACAGCAATGGGCGTCTTAATGACTATTAATTTTTTTTACACTTGTTGATTTAACACTCTTATGATGTCTTTTCTATTTGCTTCGGCACTCTTCTGATGTATTTCTCTTTTGATGTCTTTATTGGCGAGATAAAGAATAGTACACCAAAAACGTGGTATGTGCATTTGATGTGTATCAAGCTTAACATTGTGACTAGCATAGGAAGAATTTGAATGTAACTCAAGTTTAATGCCGTACTTGCAATCAGTGACCCCGATTTAATTAAGTTTTGCTTGCCTTGTGAGTGATGGATTGTGCTTATTGCTTATAAAATGCAGCGAATAGGAGGGAACTATTAAGAGCATACACGCTCCACCTAGTTTTTAATGAATTGTCAGTTTACATTAGCAGGACCGACTCAATAAATATTTTAAGCCCTAAGGTAATTTTTTAAAGTAGTTAGACAACTTTTATGCTAGAAGTACAAGAATATACAAATGTCTGCAAACTATTGTGAAACATCATATATGTATGCATGTATGTATCCCTTTGCCATCAATATTGACTAATTAATTAGATAAATTGGCTATATTAACAAATTTGCCATCGATGTTAACTTAATTAGCTAAATTAATTAAATTTTTAGGTGTATAGCTCTTTTTTTGTCAAGGAGAAGGGGATACAATATGGGGTTTGAACCCCTGACCTTGAGGTTAAAAACATTTCTTATAATCATTTGGCTTAAAAAACCTGATTAAATGTATAGCTAATTTCATTCCTTTTTATAAGAAAAACTTTAACTCCTCGATTTTTAAAAATTCTCGTGTTTTAGTAATTGCCCTCTCCACCCGTTTCCTCCCTTTCAAGTGCTTTGAAAACATTTTTTTTTCTATTTTAACTTTAGTGACTATTATATCTATATTTCTCTCTTTTTTTGTCAAAAGTAAAATATATTAACCAATAGCGAACACATTTACACAATATAAGGATTATACCTGAGGAGAAATATCAAGACCCAAAAAGGGCACGAAATAAATCTAGGATGTCCTAGTACCGACTGTTTAAAACATGAGACTCAATTTTTACATATTTAACATCTTTAAGAAAATATAGTCTCTCTCTAATCATTGTTAGAATCTTCTATCAAGTAGAGAGGAGCCTAAGACTTTTTCAGTAAAGACTCTTCTATTCCTCTCCAAAAAAACACAATAAATAGAAACTGTGAAAACACGATGAATAATAAAAACATGACTTTGTGAGTAACCTGTGTAAGTCAAAGGAGAATATCCCCCTAAGACGTAGTAGTGCAGTGAAAGTTACATCTCAGGAACAACTCCATGACAATCATGTGAATAGTTTGGCACTTGAAAAATACATGGGCAACAAATTCAATACCTCAAGAATAAAAAACTCACGCTAAACTAATTGAAGAACTCTAGTGAGCATCTCTATCTTTAGTAGACAGTTTATTCAAGCAAGTAAACCAAGCTATAAAGGAGCACTTTGTTATGTGGCCAGGAAACCAATGAGAGACGCTCAGGGAACCTTCAGTTTAGGCTAAACTAGGTAGTCATAGGTAGCGTCAATAAAGAAGGATCTAGATGAGGAAGCTATCCAATTCCAAGAATCATGTTTTCCACTCGGCTGATCAATATGAAGATAAAAATCCCACTGATTCAGGCAAGAGGAAAGAGGCTGAGAAGGCCAACTCCAAACCCCATCTCTGATCAAAACAGGTAGAGGATGGTCAAGAGGCAAACTAGTACTAGAAACTAGATCTTTACCACTAATAGAGAATAATTACCCCTTGGATGCCATGGTTCAGTAAATAGAGTAAAGCTGGAGCCATCACCAATCCGAGGAGAGCACAAAGAAGCATCTTATCCCTGATTTTTTTAAGAAGTTTCCTCCGAGACCATGACGAGTAAGCATACATTTTAACTATAAAGATGTAGTGTTTCTTTAACAAATTATGACTACACCAGGCAATCCATAAGGAATGCTTAGCATTAGAGACAAGCCTCCAAATATGCTTGACAACTAGAGAACAATTCCAAGCTATCAAGTCCATAATACTTATACTTCATTCATCCTTAAGAGAGCATACATGATCACAATGAACTTTAGCCCCTAAAACACAGTTAGTATTGCCATTCCATAAAAAATTTCTCAAAGTAGCATTGAGCTTCTTTATAACCATCTTAGGTAAGAAGAGAAGGAAATCCCAATAGCCAGCTTAAATAGCAAGTAAAACAAATATGATGAGTCGTAGTCTTCCTGTATAAGTAAGAAATCTAGTCTCCTAAGCTTTGACCATTTTCACAATTTTATCGACCATGATACCACAATGAGTTCTACTAAGCTTGGTAGAAATGAGAGAGATCCCAAGATATTTAATAGGGAGTGAACCTCTAGAAAAATCCGTCAGAGCAATAATATCCTCATGTATAGAATTTTCAACGCCAAAGAACAATATGCTACTCTTTGTATCATTCGGATGTAAACTAGAAATTTTGCTAAACAAATCAATAATGTCCTTAGCTAATTTGACAGAATTGACATCACCCTTACAAAACACTAGGAGGCCATTAACAAAGCATAAGTTAACAATTCTATCTTTCTTGCATCTCTAATGAAAATGGAACAAAGGCAAAGTAACGCGTTGTTAAAGATACATGTTAGAGCTTCCATTACCAACACAAAAATGTAAGGTGAAATAGGGTCACCTTGTTTGAGGCATCTCCGCCCTTGAAAGTATCCATGCAAACCATTGTTGATATTGATAGCATAACTAGGAGAAGTAATACACTCATTGCTCAGTCAATGAAAATGTCAGGAAGATCAACGGCTTGCAGAACCCGATTAAGAAAAAACCAACTCCAACTATCATAAGCCTAAAGCAAGTCCACTTTCAAAGTGCATCGAGGGCTATTAGTCTCTTTGTGATATCCTCACATAATCTCCTGACCAGGGAGAATATTATTTGAAATCACTATGCTAGGAACAAAAGTTCTTTTATTAAGGCTAATCAAATCAGGCAAAACAATTTTCAGTCTCTTGGCTAACATCTTAGTAAAATACTTATAGACCAAGTTGCAGCAAGCAACAGGCCTAAACTCAGGTATTTTGGCATGGTTAGAAACCTTGGGAATGAGAAAAGTAGCAGTAGCATTGAATGTCTTCAAAAACTCACCATGTTGAAAAAATTTGAGAACAACCACATTGACATCACTACCAATGATGCCCCAAGCTATCTTAAAGAAGCTAGTAAAGAAATCCTCCGGTCCAAGGGCTTTACTATCCCTAAAAGAAAAGAAGGTAAGCCTAACCTCTTCTATAGTGAATGGTTGAGAAAGCAGAACTTTCATATCGGGATGGATCCGCTTTGACATCACCCTGTCAGTAATACTCCAATCAATAATGTTTCTCTCTTTTACTTGGTCACCTCGACTCTTTTTCTCTATTTTTATGCATATATGTTATATGTATATACATATATGGCATATATACAATAGTATTAAAAATAATTTATTATACTCTAGTATTATATACTATTTACTAGCTATCTACCCATGCTATGCACAAGCTACAAAATATAATTTTAAAACTTATTTACTTAAAATAACATAGTATGATAATAACTTAAAATATATTTTTAAGTTATTATCGATAACTAAATATTTCTAGAGGTCTTATTGGTAAATCATATATTAAGACTCGATTGTTTAACTCTTTTTTAAGGTAGAGAAGATTCACTCTAGTGGTATAATTTAGAGTAATAAGAATTGATAATTAAATTTATAGAAAGAAAATAACCTAATTTTATTCTATAATATTTGTTAATGATAAATCTCTGTTCTAAATACTTTTACTAAAGAATTATAAGAAAATCAATTAAGTAACATATGCTCCATTGATTCTGAAAAAATGAGCAGGATTTCATTCATCACTAAGAACAATATCACAAAGAAATAATTAAAATTAAGATTGATTAATTAAAACTATCAAATAAATTATAATGGGTAAACTAAAAATGAAAACACACCAACTCAACAACAATAAAATTGGGGTGATGAGCATGAAATATACCTCCAATCATAGTTCATTTGAGTGACAGTAATGAAGAACATGCATATATCTATATATACATATATTTAACAAATTATAGGGAGGGGGGGGGGGGGGATTTTAGGTATTCTTTCTTAAATTGTCTATATATATTAGGGTAAAATATAGTTTTTCCCCTTATAGTTTATGGTCATTTTAATTTTCAATCCTCGACTTTAAAAAATCTCAGATAAGGCTCTACAGTTATATTGTTGTATCACGTTCTTTGTTTCATAGGTATTTCGTTACCATAAACTAACGGATCATCACAGAAGGCTTAGTTAGCAATACATGGCAAATTGCACGACACTACATCACTCTAATTTCTAACCCAATTAAAAGGGATCGTCACATAAGGCTAAGAAAATTTGCATTAAAAAGGGTTGAGAATTTATCAGGTGGCTTTGAATTTTTACACCATAAAAGAGTTGATGTGAAGAGGGTTTGACTGAAATTGAATCTTAAAAAGGGAAGTTGACGGAGGAGAAGTTGAATAGGAATATATCATAGATAGAGACTTCTTGGTTAAAAATTATAATAATAAAGCGGTAAATGATGCCGTGCCCATTAATGCTAAAATTTTGAGTGATGGGGCGACCTGCAATTTGTCATGTATTGTCAACTACGACCTGCAATTTGTCATGTATTGTCAACTACGCCT
This sequence comes from Datisca glomerata, assembly GCA_003255025.1. NCBI lineage: Eukaryota > Viridiplantae > Streptophyta > Magnoliopsida > Cucurbitales > Datiscaceae > Datisca > Datisca glomerata. Next base: position 750,767 of record QANY01006295.1, read on the forward strand.
TCTGTAATGATCCGTTAGTTTATGATAACGGAATACCTACGGAGAAAACATGAAACAATAATGTAAATCGTAAGGTCTTATCTAAGACTTTTTAAAATGTAGAGTTAAAAATAAAATCTTCCACAAACTGCATGGGTTAAAATTATATTTTATCCTAGATTTTAATATGATGTATTCTCATTTTCATTGTTTCGTTTTATTTTATGAATACATATTTTCCTCTCAAATAACTTTCAGTCCCTCTTCTAGGAGAAGAAGGGGTGTTGGTGAAGTCCAACTGTCATTTTGAGTCATTTTTTATTTTTTTTTTGTCATCTCACTTCTATACTAAACAATTTAGTTTTAATAAATTGTTTTATAATCACACTCATCATTTTTTATTCACATGCCTACGCCAGTTTGTTTCCTGTTTAATTTAGTGACTTAACTTATGATTTACGAATATCAACTTTTTTTTCTAGATTTATATATGTAAGCTAAGAAAATATGTTAACTATCCAATATATATTTTCTTATTTGTTGTGCTAGAACATGATTGTTATCAATCATTAATTTCTTATAATTATCTCACAAAAATATTATTTTAAAAAATCAATGTTACTCTCTAGGCTCTTATCTTAAAAATAAATACCGAATTAATTGATTTAATAAAAGATTATTAAATAAAAGTAAAAACAAAATTACTATAACTCGTGCGTCACACGAGCATATAACAAGTTAGTAAAATATATTCACCGTTTACATCTCTTACAACTCTAAGTAATTGACTTGTTGAAAAAACTATAACTAAAGGATTCCCTGCAACTATTTTCTTTGCTTTCATGTAAACAACTTTGAATTTGAATCTGGCTAAAATCAACTTCAATGTTGGAGTAATTATGCAACTGGTGCATGGTCATTTATCGAGAAGAATGTGCCAAAGTTAGTGTTTAATGCTTTGAGGATCTATTTCTAGAGGAAAGAAAGGCGCACTTAGTTGTTCCTTAAATGGGTCTTATGATGTTGAAAATGATACTAAAGAACACATTTTCATTAGAGTAATTCTACGTCGATCAAGTAATTGATAAAGTTTTAAATGACCAAGTGACGTGGCAACCATTTATAGGTTACTTTGTCAACTCATTTTAATTAGTCATCAAACATCAAACCTATAAATTATTGTCACATCACTTGATTATTTAAACTTGATCACTCTAGAATTATTCTTTTCATTATTGATACAGTAAGGGAATGGTCTTACTCTGTTATTAGATTAGTACTTGAGGATTAAAGTTTACTTAAATAATTTAAAACTTAAATTATAAATAAATCCTTTAAAGAAAAAACCATAAATATAACTAACATAATATTAGTATTATTAAAGTAAATTTAAAGTAACTTTGAGATTTGATTTTTCAAGTTATGTATAAGTTCTAATTGTAACACATTTCCTCTGAGTTCTCATATTCTCCTCACCTCTTCGTCGTTGATATCACCGCCATCATCGTCGCTTGCACCTTAAGATGATTCTTACTGTTTGGTGGGTTTCATATAAGTGCATGGATCCTTTATGCTATAAATTAAAGATTACTTAAATTAAAAATCAATCCTATCAAAGAAAAAGGGCATAATAATAACTAACTTAATATCAGTAATATTATGATGACAAAAATATAAGTAATATTAAAGAGGGTTAGAGTATTCTAAGCAATTCTGTCAAGGTAATGTAATGGGGGTGCATCATTTTTACCAATCACCATGAAAGAAGACTATTTGTATGCATCACCAAGAAGGGATCAATAATGCGACATTTCTTAATTAAGGTGCATTGTCATGTCCTCACATTGTAGGCCACAATCTTTCCCCAATACCCAGTCACATAGTTAACTACAAAGACGAATATTTGATGATCATCCAACCAGTAATGTCAGGATATTTTCTCATGAGCAATGACAATTCATTGCTCATATTAATCTTCCAAACATTCACCCATTCATTCTTTCAAAAATCTTTCAATTTCCATACAGATATCTCTTCATTAGGTCGTGAAGTGGCAAGATAAATATATTCCTTCATTGGAAGAACGTAGTAATACAACTGAGGTACAATCACTGGAACATGGACAATGTGAAATGTTTGGTCACATAGGTCTATAACAAGAATCTCCTCGTTGCGTATGCATTCATACAAGGGATCATGTTTGTGCCAATAAAAAACACCAGCAACAGAAAGTGAACGAAACTTCATATATGATTTAATGGTTGTCCGAGGAAGAGTAGTCTTAATCACATTCCATGACATGTCTGTACCAACAGTTAAAATGTACCAATCGCAACGTCCATCCTCATCTTGACAAGGACATATAACTTTAAATTCCTCAGTATTAGGCAACCACAAAATATTAGCATACAAAATCATATACTCTTTGAATGTGGGAGGATTAGGGAGTCTTAATACTTTCATGGTGACATGATTTGTAACATACAACCACCCAGTCCGACTGACATCACCAAGTAGTAAAATACCCGCAGAACTAGCCACAACACGTCACGGTAGTTTTCATTTAGAATGTACCACCTCAAAATCTCCTTTTTGATTGATAAACCATCGGGGATGCCGAAACGCAACCGAGATGGGGAACATGACAACATTTGAACGGGAAAGTTGTCTCCTGTTAATACTAGGGTTGCTTATTATATCAGCCCAAGCTTTGCAGATGAGCCTCTCATAGCAATGCAAAAATTTAGCATGAAGCCAACTAAGAATATTAGAGATGATGTCATCTATAAGATATGGAATGTTATCTGCTCTCTTTTTTGTTTTTTGGATTTAGCAACAATCATAGACTTTGCTTCGTTCTTTTTCCTGGCCAACTTTGTTTTCCCAAGGAGATAAGCACTTACTTCTTGTACACTAGAACAAAAGAAGGCATCAAACTCGTAACATTTAACAAGTTAACAAAATTTTTTACGACAAAGAAGATAAATAATGAGGGAGAAAGGCTGAATCAAGTAATGTTAAGATATCATCATTATCAACACCTACTATTATCTACAATCTATTATATCTTAAAAGGAAGAATCAAGTAGAAATGTTCACCGGACATTTTGGTCCATATGTCTTTTCTAACAATCTTTTGATACTCACGAAAAGTACATGTGGAACATTCTCATTAATTGTCTGTATTATTTACAATATAGTTAGCTTAAAATTTTTAGTTATATGAGGATGGAATTAATATGGTTAATTGAATGTGAGAGACTAAAATAAATATGGAGAATGTTGAATGAAAACTTTTTTAGATTCAAATTATCTCACGATTACATAAACAATATTAGTATAATGAAAAATTAGAGATTAATTTAATATAGGAAGTTTGAATAAAGAGTTAAGCTAATAATTTTTTTATATGTTTTTCAAACAGCGTAAAACTGTTACTTATTTACTACATCACGTATAAATCATAACCATCTGATACTTTTTGGTATAGATTATTCTTGAAGAGCGGGAAACATACTTATCTCATATTTGTTTAGTTTTTGTGGTGTTGCCCATTTGTAATTTTAGTTTTTATACTATAAATTTAGAAATAAAATATTTTTTAGTAATTCTACACCGATCAAGTTTTAAGTAACCAAGTGATGGGTTAATTATTCATCAGTTAAGCGTTAACCAATTTAATGTGTCATAAATCTATGACTTTAATACTTAAAATACAGTCAATTACTTGGTGAATAAATCTATTAAATCATCTTCTACTGTTAAGATCATTAACCAAGATAATAGTTCAGATTTGAAATTATGCATGAAAATTTTCTTGAAAAAACTGCTTAAAGAATTAAAGATTGACTATCAAGAATTCATCAATAAATCTTCAACAATTCACAAATCTTCAAACATTCATAATATTAAAGAATCATTTAGAAATTTAGAAATTAATAAATTAGAAAGAAAATGGCCTAAAAAGCCTATTAGTCCTGATATTAAAATTTCTAAAAATTCTTTAGTTAATTAATTTTCTGTGTCTACAAAAAATTGTATGAATGGAATATTAATGAAATTTCTGAGCGGGAAGTTGTCAACAAATTGCAGCATATGACAATGGTAGCTAATAGCTACATGACCACACACAGTTTACCTCACAATGAGATAACATGATTCACAAGAATACTTCATTCATGGTAGGAAAAATATCTCACAAAAGAATCAAAAAATGCCATCCTTTCAGCAATAAAGATTGATGTTGAATGAACCCCAAATTATTGGTAAAGATCAGGAAACAATGCATGATACTATTAATACACTTCTCTACACACAATAAATGAACACTTCATTGGAACGTTAAGTAATATTACTTCGCGTATCCATGATCAATTCACTAACCTTAGGTGTCCAACCCTAAGTGATTTTCACTGGTGTAAAAATATAGTTTTATTCAGAAGAATGACAAGGGATGACAGTAATTAACTCATTTGAAAAGAAAAATTCATTAATAAATTACCCAATTTGTTCAGACACACAATTAGAATTATCCTCAATAATAACCTAGGTAATATACACTATAATAGTCTCACCTATGGTACAATAATACTTAAGGAAAGTCTAAAAATGTGTATTGACATAAATCAATAAACAAATTAAAAAAGAAAATAAAATTACAAAATATAAATTAGATATTTTTTGTGAGTAAAATGGTTTATCCACTATTACTCATTCCCAGAAAAATGGGAAAAAGTCTTTTTTAAATCCTAGAAGGAATCATAAGTCTCATAGGAGACAATACCATAAAAATAAGCATAAAATTTTTAACCAATACTTCTCCGAGAATAGAAATTTTGACAAACGTTCTCTAAAAATAAAAATTATTCTAGAAGCAATAAAAAATTTATTAATAAGTTTAAGGGTTTAAAATGTGACTAGAATGGTCATTTTGCAAATACATGTTAAGTCAAAAATATAATTAATCAGTTAAAACTTTCTGAAGAAAATAAACTAGAATTTAGAATTTTAGAAATAATAGATTATTATGAGAGTGTTAGTAAAGATTTAAGAGAATTTGAATCATTTGAATTCTCTGAATATAACTCTTCAAGTTCTGACAATAATTTCCCTAACATCTCTATTGGGTGTATGGATAGTTGTTACCAAAAAAATTAATGTAAACAAAATGAGGAACAAAAAAAACTTCTTGTTGTACTTAATTAGCGAAATTGAAAATCCAGAATTAAAATAGGAATATATGGAAAGACTTAAGAAAGTAATACAGAATAAAGAAAATTCTAAGTCTAATAATAATGATACTGCAAGCCTTTCACAAACCTTGTACTTCAAGAATACAAGAGAATCTCTGTCCTCTGCCAATGGTATTCGTCTGCATATTAATTATGAAATACCTACAATCCATATTTGCCAAGACAATGTATGTTTTAAAACATCATTTATCTTAGTAAAAAATATGACTGGCAAAATTATTTTAGGTTTACCATTTATCTCTCTGTTATACTCATTCACAATAGAGTATGATGGGATAAATACATATGTCATGAATAAACCTATAAAATTCAAATTTATTTCTTTTCCTCACAATGAAAAGTTAAAAGCTTTAAAAGAAAAATCAATTTCCAATTCCATAAATCTAGTTTCTTGTAAAGAAAAACAATTGTGTTTTTTACAGGATAAATTAAAATTCAAGAGAATTGAAGAACAAATTCAAAGCCCTGCCATTCAAAACAAAATTAAAATATTTGAACAAAAAATCTATAAAGAATTATGTTCTGATATTCCTAATGCTTTTTGGCACAAGAAGCAACATATTGTCAGTCTGCTTTACATTAAGGGATGTGATGAGAAGAATAGCCTAGCAAAGGAAAGGCCAATTCAGATGAATTCTGAGATGCTTGAGTTCTGTAGAAAGAAAATTGCAGAACTTCTCAACAAACATATCATTATAAGGAGCAAGTCTCCTCGGTCCTGCTCGGCCTTTTATGTCCAAAACGTCAGTGAAATTGAACAAGGAGTTTCCCGTTTAGTAATCAATAATAAGCCCTTAATAATATTTTGGAATGGATAAGATATCTATAGATACCGTATTTTATCCGGTCTAATACATGAAATATACATACTTTATATTTTTTGCTCATATAATAATCCAAGACTATATGTATAATTTGAAAACTAATCCAATACTAAAATAAGAAAAGTGGTCCAAGCACTAAAAAGTAAAAATTGAAAAAAAGGAATAAAAAATAAAAATTGAAAAAAGGACTAAAAGTAAAAAAGACAAACCCTAATTTTGCTTATAAATAGGGATGAGGTCTTCACTTAAGGGGGGTCTCTTTGGAGTAAAAAAGGAAAGTCATTTTTTAGAGTGAGAAAGAGAGGGGTTGGAGTGAGAAAGAGATGTGATTTTAGAGAGAGGAAGAGGTTCTACACTTCTATTATCTTCATCTTCTTCCATTCTTTTTCTCAAGCTAGCTTGATTGTTTGGTATATTTGCTCATAATATATTTTGTTCATCTCTCTTCTTTATATGAATGTAGTTGATATCTTTTGTATTTTTTTTATACATAAATGAATTGTTCATTCTTATTTTAATTTCTCCTCATTTAAATCTTAACATTTTAATTTCATGCTTTGATGATTTCTTTACAAGTTGGATATTGAGATGTCTTTGTCATCAACTCAATTAATGAGGATGATGATAAAGCTTTTGAGGGGTGAAAAAATTAACCAAATGTGAATCAACCCTTTTAATGGGTTGAAAGTGTACATTTGATGCAAAGATCCCCTAGGATAATTTCTCACACATAACAATGCATAAAATAGATAGTAAAACCTCTATACAAGATTATGCAAATATCTAAGTGGTGAAATTTTCAATTTTCCTACAAGTCTGTTCTTTTTAAAATATTATGTTCATTATTTTATGACATTTGTTTGAACTAATTATCATCCATGATCATCCCCTTTGCTATTTTATTAGCAATGGCTAATGATGGAGGAAAAGAAAAATGGTAATTAGTAGACTAAGTACTAAAAAAAATAGACATATTTATGCTAAAAAATATATTGTTTATTTTTCATCATTTTTTAATTAATTAATTTATTTATTTAATATTATTATTAATATTATTATTATTATATTATATTATATTATATTATATAAAAAAGAAAAAAAAAGGTGCAACAGAGGACGCTTTTCCTCTGTTGCAGCAAGAGCTACACACACACACATATATATATGTATTTGTTTTTTTAATTTTTTTTCTTTCATTTATTACATAATATGGTTTTTGCTTTATTCTTGCATTATTGTTTTTTATGCATGTTTTATATAATCTCAACGTTTTATATTTTCTATAATTTGACATCCTACAACTTATCTCTATTCTTTTACTTCCCTTTTGTTGTAATTATTAACCTTTATTTCCTTTACATGTTTATTTATTTAGCATTCTTGCATCGTCATTCTTATAATGCGATTCTTGCATTATTCCCTTATTATTATAATTAATGTTCATGTATGTGTGAATTATAATTTTAATAATTAGATTTAAATTTTGTTACTTCTATTATTTAATTTTCACTAAAAAAAGCCGACGATGGACTTTGAGATTTTTGGGATACCAAACTTCTTGAACTACTGAGATGAGTAGTTATTCTTGGGATACCGAAAATAACTCTAATAATGCTTTGATTTAAAAAGATATAAGAATAAAAAAAAAATTTCAATGGTCTTTGAACCACCCATTAAAAGCAATTTATTTTGTTCATTTCTATGATACAATATGCATCAAATGAGACATTTAAAAATGAATCTCTTTAACCTTTGCCTTAAAATAAAAAATTGGACAGCATTTGATTAAATTTGGTAACCATTTTATAATGGATGTTGTGGGGTGCTAATATCTTCCCCACACACAAACGACTCCCGAACCAACTTTGAGTTTTCGTAGACCAAAAATTTTCATCTTAAAATTGGGTGATCAATCACACCTTAAAATGATTGGTGGCGACTCCAAATTTTTTTTTCCTTCAAATAAAATAATTTTTTTAATCGCCGCTCCGCGTCGCACGCACGTTGCGACAGCTTGGCGACTCCACTGGGGAGCTTTGCTATTGGTCTAACCATCTTTAGATCAATAGAGAGTCAAGCCAAAATTTCATCGTATGTTATCCTTTTGTATTGGTTCTTGGTTCGTTTATATGATTTATTAATTTTTTTTCTAATTCGTGACTATAGTTCTACATAAGTTTTTTTTACGAAGTATATTTTTTTACATAACTTTTACTTTCACACATACACACTAGCCCTATACCAGGGCTTTCCCTTTAGGATTAGAGAGAATGAGTAGTGGAATGCCTTCGTGGAACTACGGTTCCCGTGCAGGCTCATGAAAGTTCTTACTCAGCTCGACCCTTTCGGGATACCGTTTGGGGGCCCCTCTTACTCTATTCAGATAACAGTGTGGACAACCTGAGAGCCTATTAAGAGATTTTTAGAGCCCAATCACACATGTATTATGTTTTTAGAGCCCACATCATGACCAACGTTAGATTTCTGCTGAAATCATGATTAATTTTGTGCATGTATATATGTCTTGTGTCACTTAAACATGTCTTCTCTTCATTGTTTTGCTTCTAACTTCATCTTTCTATTTTGCATACATGCATCATGCTGCGTAATGAGATTGTAAAGAAGTATTCAATTCTTTCATATTTTAGAGACCATGACTCCCACTTCGAGTGTGATAGAAGATCAAGTTACGGTAGCCCAATGGTCAGAGGAATCACAGAAACATAAAGGAGATTGTCTGAAAAAGGAAGACATTGTTCTTATACCATCAATCACTAAGATAAAGTTCTCACGCATTGTCTTGGAGAGGTTGAAGAAGATATGGGAGGATTTTTCATCAGAGCATAAAAGTTTGTTTGTCAGAAAATATGGTCACATAGCTTATCTATTGTATATTGTAGTCAACGTTCCCGTCCTTGAAGCTTTAATGCATTTCTGGGACCCTCATTATAGATGTTTCACTTTCGTAATTATTGATCTTACTCCCACAATTGAAGAATATCAAGCACTACTGAGTGTCCCGTTGTAAAATGCCGACAAAGTTTATAACTATGACAAAAAGCTCACGTTGAAGAGAGCTTTGTCTAAGCTCTTGGGTACTGTCCATGCGTCTGAGATTGAGAAAAGTTTGAAAGTTAAAGGGGGAAATGAGTGTGTGTCGTTGGATTACCTCCTAGATCTCACCCAGAATTTCTTGAAGGAGGATAAAGGTATGACTCTTTATGCTCTGTGTATTTATGGCACCGTGTTATTTTCAAAGATCCAAGGGTATATGGATGATAAAGTGATAAAAATTTTCCTTCAAGTCGAACATGGTGTTAACCATGTTATCTCAATTCTCGCTGAGACTATCCGTTCTTTGAATCACGTCCGAGTGTCTGGAAAAGGAAAGTTCATCGGCTCCTCAACTCTTTTGTGTATTTGGATTCTCAGCCATCTAAGCTGTCTGCTAGATTTCAAGTGTCCTCAAGTTAAGTTCTCAAATCCATGGATGAAGACGAGGATCCCTATTGCAGAATTTGGAATGGCCAAATGGAATCCGCAGTTTCTCATACCTATCCAAGATGAAAGATGAGGATGTTATTTGAAAGCCCATTGGATGTCATTAACACCAATGATCTACAGATGTGGTGATTTTCAATGGGTTCTGCTCCCGGGACCATGGGGTTGTACTAGTTATGCTCCGCTAATGGCACTCCGTCAATTATACATGAGACAGTTTGTCCCCACCACGCATGCATCGAAGGATATTGAGGTTAGTTACGATTCTCAAGAATTTGAACAAAAACTACAGCAGCTGATTGGAGCTTGGAAAATAACAAGAAGGATGCGAAATGAAAAGAATCGCATGAACTGCACAAAGGAGTATGAAGCAAGGCTTGAGAGTAGAAACAAAATAATTATTGCCTTACTAATTAAGGATGTACCATCAGCCAAATCACTGGAAGTTCATCAAAAGATTGCTAAAAAAGAGGAGCTAGATGAGTTATATGAGGAGCGTCAAAAAGTTCTAGCCATTTTGGGAGAAAACAGACGACTAGTAGTCGTGGCGAATTTGTCTGAGAAATACAGAATCGAAGCTGAAGAACGACTCAAAGAGTTAAGAAATAAGGTTGATGATCAGGCGTATCTAAAGTGGAAAAACTCAGAGTTGGGAGCTGACACTCACCAATTAGGCAAAAAAATTAGAAAGATGGCAAAAGATAATAAGAACTTGCGAGGGGTAATCTACGAACAAGAGGATCAAATCGTGAAGTTAGAGAGGGAAAATAAACTAGTACGAGAAATTCTAGAAGAGGTGAAGGGAACTGTTAATAAGAAAAATGCGTACATCGTTGAGTTAGAAGAGCAATATGACGCCTTACGACGAATCGTTGATAATTTGCAAGTTGATTTAGAGAATTAGAAAGTTAAAAAGACTGAGTCAACAAATGATTCTGAAGAATTATTGAAAGTCATCGCAAGCCTTGAGCACCAAGTTAGAGCTTATCAGAACGTGGCAGAAAAGTTGACAAGAAACAATGACGCTAATGTTGATATACTGAGATATGATTATCAATTGCTACAACAAGAGTACAACTCGATTCGACAATGATCTGGGCAGGCTGTGGAATGGCTTAAAGGCATGGCTGTGAGAGCAGGCAATTTGGCGGAATAAGCTTCATTTTTGAAGAGAAATGTCTTGCTCATCCATCCTAATGGGGAGAACTTGTCTAAATTTTTAGAAGAAGTCAACCAGGATTTGGATCATTTTGGTTATTTTGTATGAACTCATATTATGAAGTAATGTAATTGACTTCTACATGTTCAATGTAATGGATGGCTCTACTAATTGAATGAAATTGATTACTTTAGAACTTTCACTTTGCGCAATATCATTTCTCATGCATAAGTTTACTCTAATTATTTCTTCTTTTTATTAGCAAAAATCTACATCTCATTGCTTTATTTTTATTTATTTTAAAGAAAATTTTCAAAGATAGCCCGACAACTTCGACATCCCTATCGAACTCGAGCTCAAGTTAGGGTCATGGACGAGCAAGAAAGAGAGCAATCACGAGAGGAAATGAAGGAAGAGATTAGGGAGCTAAAAGAGCAAATGGCTAAAGTCCTCGAACTCCTGGCCGCAAGTAAGGGAAAGGCTTGTTTTGAAAATCCGCAAGGGGCTCAATCATCACAAAATCAACTGCCAAACGATACTCCACTTTACCCTCCTGGGTTCACTCCAACATATCAACGTCATCAGGTTGACCAGTTTCAGCACGCTTCACCACCAATAAATATCCAGCATCATCCATTTCCAAATGTCCAGGAAACAATGCAGACAGGGAAAACTGGGTACAACCCATCCGCGATGGCATGTGGTCACAACCAAGCTTTCACTCCACAAGGCGAACTCGTTAATGAGCCAATCATCATAACCGATGTTGATGACCCAAAGATGCATAAGCCTATTACCAAGCCAAGTGATGACCCACGATCGAAAGATAAATTGGACTTTCTGGAGGAGAGATTACGTGCTATTGAAGGATCTGATGTATACGGTACCATTGATGCCACCCAATTATGTTTGGTCCCTGATGTGAACATCCCACATAAATTCAAACTACCTGAGTTTGAAAAATATGATGGTAGTACGTGCCCCAGAAGTCACCTTATTATGTACTGCAGAAAAATGGCTGCTTGTGCAAATGATGATAAGCTGCTGATTCATTTCTTTCAAGATAGCCTGATGGGGGCCACATCTCGTTGGTATATCCAATTGGATAACCAACATATTCGGAGGTGGAAAGATCTAACAGATGCTTTTTTAAGACAATATAAGTACAACATAGACATAGCCCCTGATCGTTTGGACTTACAAATGATGGAGAAAAAACCTACAGAAGGCTTTAAAGAATATGCACAAAGGTTGAGGGAATTAGCTGCTCAGGTACACCCCCCATTGTCAGACAAGGAGATGACTGGAATGTTTATTAACACTTTGAGACCTCCATTCTATGACAGAATGATTGGAAATGCTTCAAACAACTTCTCTGACATCATAGTGATCGGTGAAAGGATTGAGTATGGGATAAAGAATGGAAGAATTTTGGAAATCATATCTACATCGTCAGTAAAAAAGGGCCTCCATTGAAGCAAAAAGAAGGGGATGTGCAGATGATCAATTTCGGGTACCCATCACAAGCTGTGAACCCAGGATCAGGATTTTCAAAGTATGGGGAAGGACCCAAGTCTACAACATCATATGTGGCTAATACCTCACAAATTCCGTACAATTATCACTCTTAACAATCAACATTTCAAAATAACCCAAGACACGGTTTCAGACCACCGGCTCACCAGCAAAATATTTGTCAGGCATTCTTAACTCCGAATGGCAAGACATTACATTTGTAATAGCCGAAAGGAATAGTAAAAGAAGTTTTATATATATCATGTTCAGCTATATATATTTTCCAAAATCCAGATTTTAAATCAAATTTTGAAAAAACTACGGAATCATGAAGTCTGTCTAACAAATGTTTTTTGTTCGGTAAAAGATATCTTATCCATTGTAGAACATCATTAAGAGGTTTATAATTGATTACTAACCTAGGTGGTTCTCTTTAAATTTCAGCATTTTTATTAACATAGAAGGCAGTACAACTCCAAGGAGATTTACTGGGTCTAATTAATTTTTTCTATTATAGAGATTCTATTTCAGTTTTGTATATCTCTAAATATTTCTTTTTCATTTGGCTGGACTTAGATTTGGTTGGAATATTTCTTTCATCAAAATCTTGATTAAAATGTAGAGATATAATATGTTTCTTTCTGTTCCAAAAAGCATTTAGGATGTCACTACAGATTTCTGTTTGAAACTCCTGCAAAATTATCTTTATCTTATTCTATTGGGTAGGTTGTTGTAGACGTTGATCAATTGTAAGAAATTTAATTTCTTTCTGTATAAAATTTAACTGGTTATTTTTATTCTAAATAAGATGTTTTATCCGATCTTAATCTTTGGTATACAGTTTAGTGACAAATTCAAATATAATATTAGTATTGTCAATAGTGGTATGGATACCTAAAGTATCAATTCCTGTAATAGGCATAATAGAATGTAAAAAAGGATTGCCAAGAATTATACTTTGTATCATGTTTTTAATTAAAACAAATGTTGCAGGTAAACAAATACCTTGTTTGCAAATAAGTGCTTCATGTATTTTATACTGAATACGCATAGAGTTACCACTAGCACTAGTATGGGATTGAGTGGTTTTCTAGAAATATTTGGTACGGATTAATCCTTCATGAATGTAGTTCATATCAGCACCACTATCAACTAAGATAATGGCATCTTTAATTATGAAATTTGTTTGATAACTAAAGTAATTTTAGTATACCACTTCTAAAAAGTAACCTGGTTTAGAAGAAATAAATAGGGATTATCTTTAGTCGTTTATGTTGCTGTTGCAGTATCTGTAGTTGTCGGGGGTGAAGAAGTCTCAGGGTCCTCAAAAGGAGTTTTACCTTTTGTAGTGGACTGTTTGACGAGAGTGAGATCCTGGAAAAAAATTTGATTAGCAGTTTTTAACTGCTGAATTTCAGACTTAATGGTATTAATTTCCATTTTGAAATCTGAAATGGTAACAGGTTTTGCGGGTAAAGAATTTTGTTGAATACGAGTCAGAAGCTCTTTCATACTGTAATTCTCAATGGGAATGACTTTAGGAGTGCTATAATCTTTATAGCAGGTTTCTAAGAACCTTAACTTCATCTCAGGGTCAGTAATTTGATCTGTAGTTGCTAGGAGAGATCGTTGGGTGTTATTTAAACATTGATACTTGGTCCATTCATATCAAGACCATTCATCTCAACTATGGCTTTCAACTATATAGGACTTCCAAACCTACTAAGTCCCATAAAGGATACTTCTCTAGGAAGAAATTCCAGTATGTGAATAAAAATTCTCCTCCTAAGAAAGTTTCCTCCAGAAGCATAAACCCTATGGAACATGGTATAAGTGTGGTTTACCTGGCCATAACACTGATAAGTATCGATCCAAATTTAAGAAGAAACTGAATGAGCTATCCTTTGATGAGGATACTGTATTTTTGTACCAGAGGAAAATTGGAATTCTCCTAATTCTTTACAGTTAGTAAGATTATGATATTTCATCATATGTTGTAATTTCATGTCATTGCAAATGGCTAATCCTTCTTAAATGACTAGGGCAACAAGATGGCCGTAAGTGTACTGGTCATAAGGGATATCCATATGATCATGCTTATCTCGAAGCTTTTTACGTACTTTTCAACAAATAGACTAGGGAGACCATCTATAAATTTTCCCTTCTAATGCTCACTGTTAGCGTCACTTCATTGCATGACTTTCATGAGGAAAATGTATTTACACCAACGAAAATGGGTTAAGGGGGGACATCTAAGATTTTGTAATAATTCTCGATGTTTGTCAGTCTTAATCATTCCTGGTCCACGAAAGTGGTGAATTATAGATTGAGCAAGCGTATAGTAAGCATCTTCATTTCTGGTCTGGCTACCCATCAATGGGCCATTCTTGATCTTAAAAGAATTTAAAATCTCATTTCTATGAATTTCTATGAGACAATTATCTCACCATCCTTTAAGAGCTCCTGTAAAACCATTAACAAGGAATCTACAGATCTGGTGATCTGTATTATCATTCTGTTTGCAAACTGAGGAATACATAATCATCTGGTGTATAGTTTCAAAAACTTGATATTCAATTTTTCCATCTATGTTCCATTCATAAATGTTTTTACCTTGATAGAATTTTTGGGTATGAAGGAAATCTTCTTCATATAGGAGATTCTGTGAAGTAGGTCTATGATAATAATATCTACTAGATCCTGTTAAATCCATACGAGTAGTATATCTTTTGGAATAAGAGGAAGAAAGTTTACTGATAGTATCATCAAAGTTCTTCTGAATATCCAAAATTTGGGAAAGAGAAAATTCTTCGGGTTCGTCTTTATGGGGTAAATCATCTTGATTAATCATTTTGAGTTGTCCTGAAGTTGGTGGATGGAAATCTTAAGGTTTTTTTATTTTTACAACAAGAGTTTCCATCAAAATCATCTTCCTTCTTGGTAGATTTTAATTTGAAATTCTGAACTTCAAGAGGGGGTTTTATCGTGACAGGTTCGAGGTTAATCTTTTGCTGATCAACAGGATTATGTTGGGTCTTAGTTTCTTGTATTTGGTCAAGATGATCTTCAATACGAGTTAGCTGAGTTCCTACAGTTTGAAGAAAATATATTGGTATAATTATTATGTTTGGTTAAGGGGAGAATATCCTTGATTCTTACTGGTTCCTGATGACAATCTTTCTCAGGGACTTCAGTATAAGGATTTATAACTAACGGTTTTTTATTACCATTTCCTGGAGCAAGTTCTAAAGATAAAAGTGGTGGATGGGTAGATTAGTAAGTACGACCACATGTGGTTATCCAATTCTTTTGAATATTGGAGAGAACTTGCATTTGTTAGTTATCATACAGTTTTACATGTAGGGTAAGCTGATACTACCATTCAGGAAAAGACTGAAGTCGAAGATCTTTTGCTAACTGATGATAATATAGGTTTTTAAGATCTTAGAGTTGTTGAGGATTATGGTTTGAGAAATACCAATTTCTAAAATTCTGATATTTCAGTTGCATAAAATCATGATGAAGACTTTGTCTTAATAAACTTCTAGCTGTAAAATCTATTAAAGATTAAATTACATATCGCTGGTAGTTGGGCTATTAGGCCTTCTGTTATTATTATTAGCTTCCTAAACACCATTGGGTATTTTTTTTGTTTGATATATGGATTCCTTTGATATAATCGTCAGGGATAAATGAAGTTTCAGATCCTACTAATTCAGATATAGATTGTCTAGAAGATTCGAGATATCAACCTTAAATTACATCTCCTTGGATTTGAATGACATCTTCAATAGATTGCCTAATAATAGGTCTCGTAGGTATGACATTAGAGATTTGTCAAGTTTCAAGAAAAGTAATATCAACCCATGGTATCATGCGAGGAATAACTACCTGACTGTTGAAGAGATTAGTATCAATAAAGACTGTATGTCCTTGCTCACTCTGCTTGTGGGTGTAAGGATTTAAGGTTGAGAGAACCTTAAGGTGAATCCTGAATAAGATGGAAAAAGGAGATGAGTCTGGTAGGTAATCATAACCATGCGACTGAACTCGGAGTTCTGGAACTTTAGCTAAATTACTGTCAGAAAGAGCAACAGTCAAGTTAGGATAAATATTAAAGTATACCAAAATGAAAATACATTATACAAGAAGTATACCTCATGTAAACAAAAGATAAACAAAGTTCAAAAGCACCAAATTACCGCTAACTAACTAAAAACACTCTCAAGCTATCACATGCTCGACGAATTATCTAATTAACCGAATGAGTTCTCAACATTCCTTAAAGACAGTTCTTACTAATCAAATATAATATATTTACTTTAACGTTAACATCGATGTTACCAATGAATTTAATCAAGTACACAAGGACTATAACAAATATTGTAAAGACATGAAAATTGAAGATCATGAATATATAAGTTTTATTCATTGTGTATTTTTTCTATGAGCTTACTCAATTTATTTGATATTTCTCAATTGCTTAGGGATAATGTTTCTTAAATCAAGTCTCCGTCCATAAATTACCTATCACACTTTTCACATGTTCCCCATCACATTTTTCACATGGTGGCCCATCACATTTTTCACATGGTGGCCCATCACATTTTTCACATGGTGCCCCATCACATTTTTCACATTGTTAGCTCTCACCTTTTTCACACGTTGCTCACCTTGTGCACTTTGAAACCTATAAAAACCAACACCTTACCTTCATTTTAATACACACACACACACCAGTAACTTCAATTCTTTCTATTCTTTATATTTTCTTTCTCTCTTAAGTCACTAGAAATTTTTTTGAGCTTTTTACCGTGCAAAGTTTTTTAGTGAGCAAGATTATCTTTATGAGTTTAAAATGGTGAGATTAACTTGTAACATCATGAAATTTTAGCCTAGTTTTAGATAAATATTTTACCAAAAACATCGTGAAAGCTAGGTCAATTTTTTTTATAAACAAACTTACATTAAATACAATAATATAATATAGAAAATCGAATCGTTCATTAAACTCCTAATTACATAAAAAGAAACTTTACTTATTAAAACATTCAAGAACCCAAGAGTACATGTTTTGAAGTCTCACGATTTAACTTAAGTAAAACCCAACATCAAATAAACAATTACTAAGACTTTTAAATATGACTCGACGACTCTCGTCCGTTACCAGAGACTCTAGACCTCTTCGACAATACCAGAGAGTAGCAGTTTTACAAAGAGGAAATGGCTTCGTGGTTGCTGAAAGTAAAGGATTGTGCAACTAATAAAACACAATAAGTGGGGGAAAAGATAACCACTTCATTTCAAAAGAAAAATGGGGAATTAAAATCCCACGTTTGTTATAGTATAATTAAACTAATACTATTGATTTGTTATTAAAATATGAAATCAATAAGAATCTAATAGAACATACAATAGATGTGTATGTTATAATCGAAAAAATAGATCAATGATAATAATAATGAGAGCTATATTAAGAAAATACTTAACCATTCTAAGAAAAATAATTAGCATGTATACTAACCATAAAAGTTGGGTCTTACATCCTCCCCTCCTTATAAAAATTCCGTCATCAAAAATATTTCTGAGTCAATCTTCAGAAAGGTTTGGATAACGAGTCTGAATTTCTTCTTCGCGTTCCCATATGGCTTCTTCAACCTCATGATTCTTCCAAAGCACCTTCACCAAATGGACCTCTATAGTTCATAAAACCTAAGTCTTTTGTCAAGTTTTTGAATTGGTACTTCTACATAAGTTAGATCTTCATGTAGATGAAGCGGTTCATAACACAAAACATGGGTCGGTTCAGCAATATATTTACGCAACATCGAGACACGAAATACATCGTGTACTCCACAAATCTGGTGGTAGAGCCACACGGTAAGCCACAACTCCAATCCATTCTAAGATCTCGAAAGGACCTATAAAATGAGAATTAAGCTTTCCTTTCTTTATGAATCTCATAACTCCCCTAATGGCAGCTATCTTTATAAACACTCTGTCACCCACTTCAAATTTCAAGTTATTCCTACGAATATCCGTATAACTCTTTTAGCGACATTGAGCAGTTCTAATTCTTTCTCAAATTTTGTAAATAGCATTATTCGCTTGTTGAACCATATCTGGGCCTAACAGCTTTCTTTCACCAACTTCATCCCAATGGATTGGCGACCAACACTTTCGTCCATATAAAGCTTCAAATGGTGCCATCTCCATTGTTGATTGGTAACTGTTATTGTACACAAACTCAACGAGATGCAACTAATTACTCCAATTAACCTTGAAGTCTAAAACACACGCTCTGAGCATATCCTCAAATGTCTAAATGGTTCTTTCTGACTTTCCATTAGTCTGGCGGTGAAAAGTTGTACTAAAACTCAATTATGTACCCAAAGCTTCTTGAAGACTACGCCAAAACTTAGAGGTAAATCTTGGATCACGATCTGAAACAATGGATACAAGTATACCATGTAGTCTGACAATTTCCCTTACATACAACTTCGCCCAATCTTCTACTGAAAATGTTACACGACCTGGCAGGAAGTGAGCAGACTTAGTCAGTCGATTGACTATAACCCAAATTGTGTCGTATATCCTTTCCCGTCCTTGGCAATCCTGATACAAATCCATCGAAATCGCGCTATCAGATACCACCATTCTATCATTGAATTTGAGGATTTCGTCACTCGAAACTGAATATTTTTTCCACTGATCACATTCCAACTCTGATCTGATCTTTATTAATGTAGCATCCTCATATTGGGCTTCATGAATTTTGTCTTGAAGTATAGGTTTGACTGCAAAATGAGTGATCTTAGCTATAGCACCTTGAACCAAGATTTCCATTCTGAACCTCTCGATATCATTTTCAATAGATCGTTGAGAAGTAATAAGAGCGCTCGAAATACCCATTGTCCTACTAAGGGAATCCGCTACTATGTTAGCTTTACCAAGATGGTAATTAATGATACAATCATAATCCTTAACAAGCTCCAACCATCTGTGTTACCTCATATTAAGCTCTTTCTGCTTGAATAGATACGCCAAATTTTCAAAGTAAAAACTACTGCTGCGAGCTCCAAATCATGGGTTGGGTAGTTTTGCTCATAACTCTTTAATTGTCGAGAAGCATAGGCAATGACTTTTCCATGTTACATCAAGACACAACCCAAACCAACATCTGACGCATCACTAAAGATAACAAAATCATCACTCCCTAAAGGTAGGGTAAGATCTGGTGCTGTCATCAACCTTTGTTTTAGTTCTTGAAAACTCGCCTCACATTCTTCTAACAAATGTACCGTGCATTCTTATTTGTCAACTTGGTCAATGGTGGAGCAATTTTAGAGAATCCATCCACAAACCTCCAATAATAGCCTGCCAAAACTAAGAAACTCCTAATTTCCTTAACACTTATTGGACGAGTCCAGTTTGTTACTCCTTCTATCTTTGCCAGATCCACTGATATACCGTCTTTAGAAACTATGTGTCCTAAAAAGGCAATCTTGGATCACCAAAACTCGCACTTACTAAACTTCGCATATAACCTCTGATCGTTTAAAATTTGAAGTGTGATTCTGAGATATTCCTCGTGTTCTCCCTTGGACTTAGAGTATATAAGAATGTCATCTATGAAAATAATGACAAATCTATCCAAAAAGTCACGAAAAACTCGATTCATCAAGTCCATAAATGGAGTCGTGGCATTGGTGGCATGAATAGGAACTGGTAATGCCCATAACGAGTACAAAAAGTAGTCTTTGGTATCCTCTTTCTTTATTCTTAATTGATGATACCCGGACCATAAATCAATTTTTGAGAAAACACAAGCTCCTTGAAGTTGGCTAAACTAATCTTCTATGTGCGGTAGAGGGTACTTATTCTTAATGGTAACTTTACTCACCTCCCTATAGTCGATACAAAGTCTCATAAAGCCATCTTTCTTCTTTACAAAGAGAATGGGTGCACCCCAGGGTGAGACATTGGGGTGAATAAAACCTTTATCCAATAATTCTTGCAGTTGCTCCTTAAGTTCTTTCATATCTGCATGAGCCATTCGATATAGGGACT
Organism: Datisca glomerata; assembly: GCA_003255025.1. Taxonomy (NCBI): domain Eukaryota; kingdom Viridiplantae; phylum Streptophyta; class Magnoliopsida; order Cucurbitales; family Datiscaceae; genus Datisca; species Datisca glomerata. The sequence continues at coordinate 771,067 of QANY01006295.1, forward strand.
TAGATATTAGGATTGTCTCAAGAATTAACTCAATGTTGAAGTCCACGTCTCTAACATGTGCTACACCTGAAAACTTCTCTAAAAATACTTCCGGGAAATCTTTAACTACCTTGATACTGCTCGGCTTTAACTTTAACTCTCGCGTGTCCAACACACTAGCTAAGTAGCCTCAACAACCATTGGTAATCAGTCATCTAGCTTGCATAGACGATATGATTTGAGGTATTGCGTGCAAAAAATAACATCAAAATCGTGCATAAAAGAGTAAGAATGGCATCCAACAATCTATCATCAATCACCATAGGACAAGATTTGATGACCTTATTCGTATACAGAATGCCACTATAAGGGCTTGAAGTCCCACTTTTTATAGGGGTTTGAATTGTGGTGATTAGTATGGCTTGAAGTCCCAATGTTCTTAGATAGAACTTATGAAGCTTGAAGTACTTTGGCATAAGTCTTAAGCTTGAGCACCCTAACATGGCTACGTATATTGGGCCTGAGACCAACTCAAACTGATGAGCTATACGTTCCTCAATATCAATGAGATATGGGGCGAAACGTGACAAGTCTTCAAATTCCTCTCATATTGCATGAGAGTCATGTTGCCCTGTGTCAACTGTATAAATTCTGCCTCCTTCTGTTGCCTTATAGTGATAGGAAAATACTTTTTCTAGAATAATTCCTTGAAACGAGGCCAAGCTTTCTAGTTTCCATTAGTGTCCCAAGTCTTTTGTGTCATCGCCCACCACTGATGAGCATCTCTCTTCAGCATGAAAGTTGCGTAGGAAATCTTTTGTTGGTCACTACAATCCAAAAATGAGAAAGTGGTCTCAACTTCCATAATCCATTCCTTTTCTAAGAGAGGGTCAGCTGATGTTCCATCTAAAGATGGTGGGTGAAGCTTCCGAAATCGCTCTACCATATGAGTAGTGTTCCTGGCACAATACTCGTGATTAGGAGTCTCCTCCTTGACTCCAACAAGCTCCTGTAGCAGACCCTGAATGGTCTCAGTGGCCATTTGGTTCACGTCGGCTCATCTTTCCCCTCTTAGTGGTGCCATACTGGTGTAAACCGAATAAGGATAAGTAAAGATACACACATGCATCTATTGAAGACCAAGTCTAAAAGAAAGAATGAAAGGTAACATAAATTCATTTTATTTTATAACCATTTTTTTAACAAAAAAAAAATCTCTACTAGAGTGTTCTAGAAACACTTGACGGTAAAAATACCATACTAAACAAGATTAACAAAATCATTCAGCAATGGTAGAAAACAAAGCAAAATAAAACATCCTAAGTCCAGGCAATCTAAAAATAACTTAGTGAGAAACATTATCAATGTTTTCTTCTCGATCTTCTTCAGGCTCTTCCTCAGGGTCTTCTTCTGGTTCTTCTTCTAAATTATAGATTCTAGAAATAGAAGGTACATTGGGACCGTAACCAGGATGAAAGTCCCTAATTGCAGAAACCCATGCTCTTGGTCATTTGGGAGCTGTAGGCATGCCTTGGGTAACCTTCACATCATTAGACCTAGTGATTCCTCTTCGTCATCGATCCGCCTAGTGGGAAAATAGCAGGATCTCAACTCATGAGGGACAACTCTCAATACAGGGTGAGTTTGTCTCCTTAATCCAAGTGCCCCCTCCTTACGATTGTCGGATTCCATACTCTAATTAGGCTCTACGATTTGGATCCAGTAACATTCTCTTGGTAAATCAAGTAGGAAGTGGGTGGAAGCTGGATCCCGCGTCAGAGATTTCTCCCTCATTGATGGACAATCCAGAGTCACTTGAAACATTCATAGTTAAGACAATTATAGAATTCATTCAAGGTCACAATACCAAAAATTAACACTGTTATTTAGACACAGACAAAGCATAACCCTAGAATATGGCATGGACTCTTAAAATTCAGAAAATATTTCACAAAATCATTTCATCATAAGACTTAAACTTTTCAGAAAGTTTTAAATAAATATTTTTGTCTACAGAATCGTATTTGCTTTGATACCAACTGTAACATCCCAAAAATTTAACAAAGGTTTAGATAAATATTTTACCAAAAACATCGTGAAAGCTAGGTCAAATTTTTTTATATACAAACACACATTAAATACGATAATATATTATAGAAAATCAAATCCTTCATCAAACTCCTAATTACATAAAAAAAAATTTTACTTAATAAAACATTCAAGAACCTAAGAGTATGTGTTTTGAAGTCTCACAATTTAACTTAAATAAAACCCAACATCAAATAAACAATTACTAAGACTTTTAAATATGGCTCGATGACTCTCGTCTATTATCAGAGACTCAAGACCTCTTCGAGAATAAACTCATCAATGTTATCATCATCTGAAAATTTATAATAAAACATAGTGAGTATATAGAAATATACTCAGTAAGTAATATACCACAAATGTAAAACAGAACAACGTTCATAGCCACATACAAATTGTAACACATGCATACTTCTCAGATCTTTCTTACAGAGTTCGCTAGCCAACTTTCATTAGAGTTCACCACCACATCCAGAATAGAGATTACACGTCGATAATTGTTAGCTGTGAGGTAAGTACAAGTGACATTTCTCACGAGTACCACTATGCACCTTTGAAGAGGTGGAACCAGTTGTGTTAACGTCTTCCCACAAACTAACCAAAGCATATAACAGAGACCCTTTCCCTAAGGATTAGGCAAACGCAGACCTTTCCCAAAGGACAATGCAAACAGAGCGGAATGGTGGGCACGTGACTCTAATGGCACAAAAATAATTCTCCATGCATTCATTTAACATTTATTCCTATCTTTCACATATAATAACTCATCAAACATACAAATATAACAAAACACATCAGCACCATAATTGAACAATGTTATGGAGAAAGAAGCATCATAGTAAGACATCACAAAACATAAACATGGCTCTATTATAAATTTTCAGCCATACAATGCAAACAATTACATACGAACATTTCACTTACCTTATATACTTTTGTAAGTTCCTAAAGTTCAAACCCTGAAAGGATAAATGAGGAAAATTCCATTCTTAGATCTTTTTCATACACTAACAGAAAAGAAATAGTTTGGATGTTTGGTTGCGTTGAACTGGTTTGGGTTCATTAGGCTGGACCGGTTTGATGGGTCCAATTAACTTTCATAGCTTGGAAATAAACATCTAACCAAAATGGGCAAATCGCAAAATTCTTTAAAAAAACTAAAAAAATCCAGTAATCATTTAAAATCATTTCTAAAAATTGATTCAATTGTTTAAGGAATAATAAAATTATTTTGATCACATAACATAACTTATTTAATTGTTTAAAATGGTGACAAAACAAATTAATTTGAATTCTAGATAAAAACCCCCCATTTTCTTTTATATTACTGTGTACAAATTCCAACCATAGATTTGATTCCCCGTAAACTACATGGATGAAGTACTAAGAGCCACGTACAAATCCACTAATACCAACTCAAAGCTTGAATAAAATACATACATAAAGGCAATCTAGACTAGAAGCCATAAAAATTACATTATCAAAATCTGAAGGTTTTGAATAAAAAGTTGGAATTAGGGAATATAAATTTAAGAATAGATTGAACCAATTCACTTTAAATCTTATGTGAAACCATTTAACAAAGTGGTTTCAAAATACTCATTGTTTGACTAGATGATATCAGGAGAAAGAGAGATAAAGAACAAGAGCGAAGCAAAGAGAATTTTACCTAGAGAATTTTGGCAATTGGGCGACTAATGAGAGAGACTGAAAGAACTGCACAGAAGCAGATAATAAAGCGCATGAGAGGGAGAACAAACAGAGGCAATAATGGGAATTGAAGAAAAGGAAACAGAAAAATAAACGAAGTGGAGAAACAGATGGTGAGAGAGCTTACCAGAGAATGGGGAGGGGGCAGAACAGAGACAAGAAGGGACAACATAAATTTCAGTCTAAAGGGAAAAGAAGAAAAAAATAAAAGAATTAAAAAGGAGATATAGAGACGAGCATAGAGGAAGACCAAGAAACAAAGTAATAAAACACTCACCACAGAGACAAATGACAGCGACGTGAAGGATGAAAAAGAGGAGGCAAAGATGGAGAAGAGCAGGGGGTCATGAAGCAGGAAAGAAAAATTTAGAGGGCAGTTGCTGGAAAATAAACGAGAAAGTGAGAAGGGAATGTGTTTACTGCTTTTGAGAAGAGAGTAGCAGTTTTACAGAGAGGAAATGGCTTCGTGGTTGCTGAAACTGAGGGATTGAGCAACTAATAAAACGCAATAAGTGAGGGAAAAGATAACCACTTCATGTCAAAAGCAAAATGGGGAATTGAAATCCCACGTTTGTTATAATATAGTTAAACTAATACTATTGATTTATTATTAAAATATGAAATCAATAAAAATCTAATTTGAAAATATGAGTTTGCAAATTTTGTTAATAGAATTTAGATAATCTACACCCTAATTTATAGCGTGAGTTAAATATCATTAAAACGACCATAGTTTTTAATTTAATAGCAGCGTAATGACGTAAAAATTACAATAGAATGTGTATATTATAATCGAAAAAGTATATCAACGATAATAATAATGAGAGCTATACTAAGAAAACACTTAACCAATCTAAGAAAAATAATTAGCCAGTATACTAACCATAAAAGTCGGGTCTTACATAACTCTTTTGAGAGTTTACTTTATAAGAAATCGTCAATGTTGACCGAGCAAGTATTGTAATGATTTGATTGGCACCCGTAAGTCAATTGATCATGTTGTAAGATTTGATTTTCACATGTAAGAATATCGTTTTACTGCCCCATTGAAAATTTTTAATTACTCGATCTTCAAGGGGGCATTAAAACGATCTTCTTACGTGTGAAAATCAAATCTTACAATCTCAACTGACTTATAGGTTCTAATCAAACCATTACAATACTTGCTCGGTAAACATTTGGTGATTTCTTATAAAGTATACTCTCAGAAGAGTTAATCTCACCATTTGAAGCTCACAAAAAATCATGCTCACTAAAAAACTTTGCAAGGTAAAAAACTAAAAAAAATTCTAGTCACTTAAAGAGCAAGAAAATATAAAGAAGAGAAAGAACTGAAGTTATTGGTTTGTGTTAAAATAAAGATGATGTATTGGTTTTTATAGGCTTCAAAGTTCACAAGGTGAGCAACCTGTGAAAAAGTGATAACCAACGATGTGAAAAATGTGATGGGGCACCATGTGTTAGGTAAAAATGTGAAAAATGTGATAGGGAACACGTAAAACGTGTGCTAGGCAATTTATGTTCATGATCTTCAATTTTTATGTCTTTATAATATTTGTTATAGTGTTAATCAGGCATAAATAAAAGTGTTAATCACACCATTTGAAGCTCACAAAAATAATTTTGCTCACTAAAAAAATTTGCACTATAAAAAGCTTAAAATTTTTTCTAGTAACTTAATAGAGCAAGAAACTATAAAGGATAGAAAGAGTTGAAGTTACTGGCGTGTGTGTTAAAATGAAGATGAGGTACTGTTTTTTATAGGCTTCAAAATACACAAGGTAAGCAACATGCGAAAAAAGTGATAGCCAACAATGTGACAAATGTGATGGGGCACCATGTGAAAAATGTGATAGGTAATAATGTGAAAAATGTGATAGGTAAAAATGTGATAGAGAACATGTAAAAAGTGTGATAGGCAATTTATGGACAAAGACTTGATTTAAGAAACATTATCCCGAAGCAATTGAGCTTATTAGTATCAAATAAATTGAGTAAGCTCATGGAAAAAATACACAAAGGAGTAAAACTTATATATTCATGATCTTCAATTTTCATGTATTTACAATATTTATTATAGTCAATTTTCATGAAGCTCACAAAAATAATCTTGCTCACTAAAAAAATTTACAAGGTAAAAAGCTCAAAATTTTTTCTAGTAACTTAAGAGAGCAAGAAAATAAAAGAATAGAAAGAAATGAAGTTATTGGTGTGTGTGTTAAAATGAAGATGAGCTATTAGTTTTTGTAGGCTTTAAAATGCACAAGGTGAGCAACATGTGAAAAAGTGATAGCCAACAATGTGAAAAATGTGATGGGCACCATGTGGAAATTGTGAATAGGCAATTATGTGAAAACTGTGATAGGCAAAAATGTGAAAAATGTGATAGGGAACATGTGAAAAGTGTGATAGACAATTTATGGACAAAGACTTGATTTAAGAAACATTATCCTTAAGCAATTGAGTTTTTTAGTATCAAATAAATAAATTGAGTAAGCTATAGAAAAATTATATAAGGAATAAAACTTATATATTCATGATGCGTCAATTTCATGTCTTTACAATATTTGTTATGGTGTGAATCAAACATAAATAAAAGTGTTAAATCTTCTTCTTAAATTACTAGTGTTAATCAGATTTTTTATGTATCGTATGTATATATTTTTTATCTTACCAATTTTCAGTATTATTAGTCTCACAGTTTTATTTTATTAAGATAAGAATTTTCTTAAAAAAAAATTGTTAAAGAACAATTGGGTTAGATTTCTAAAAATTATATTCAAATTAACTTGATTATTAATGTAATTATTTTTAAAAATGACTAAAAATCATCACACCCTAATAAAATAGTTAAATGTTACGATTATTGTTTCATAGATGATGAATCACAATGATTGACGAGATGTGAAGGTCAAATTTTGATTAATTTATACTTTATTTGATGATAACATCATTTATTTGACTAAAAAAGATATTATATTAACACTATGGTTAGATCTTAAAAATTATGATTTATAGAAAAAAATCATTTATTGTCGAAAACAGTGTTAGATATATATTTTTGTTACTTTTATCATTTCCTCCTTTAATTCTCTTTACCTATTCTCTTATTTTTTTTATCTCCCGATTTTCCATCCATAAATAACCTAAAGAAACAAATAATTTATGTCAGTGTGAATTGGATTAATAACAAACATACAACGAAGTGAACAAAATCTATATTTGTATAACTAGATTTAAGATATTCATATCTTATATTAAAAAGACACTTAATAGTCTCTCCAAGAAGTTTTCATTGTAAATCAAGAATATGGTTAAATCTTAGTAAAACTAACCATGTTAAAGAATATTACAATACATTTTCTGATTGTATATCTCATACTTATCTATTCGTGTCTATTTAATGAACTAAATGTACACTTATTTAATAATCTAAACCATCAATCTCGATCTTTTTTTAACGTTCAAACGATGAAAATCCCGACTACACATGATCTGAACTCGTCAATGAAAATGAATGGTAACATACTCGACGAAGCTCATTATACTTTGAAGTATCAAAGTTGTGGATCTTCATTAGACGCTTCTGTTTAGAGTTCAACCGATTTTGGAAAAGTCCTTCAAATGAAGGCTCTTTTGAGATTTTGAGGAAAAAGGTATAACCAACTATGAAGTATGTAAAATTAATGTAAAAGTAATGTAAAAGTAATGTAAAAGTAAATCAACTCCATTATATCTCATGAGAGATCCCAAAATGTGTCTCATAAAAGTGACTATTTGGCAAACCATAAACCCTAGTCCCCATCGGAGCTCACGATGGGCGAGGGTTTCAGTCGTTGCCTCAATTTTGACCTTTTGCTTCTCCATTTCTTCTAGTTCTTTTATTCTTGGTTTATTCGGATTTTGCTGATTCTGATATCGAAATTACGTTTTTTATAGCTTTTGCTACCTATAATCATGAAGTTTAAAATGCTTCATTAGCAATTAGCAAGATCATAAAATACAATCTTTTTTAATTTTTAAATTAATAACTTGTTTTATAAATGAATTATGTATACAGACTCCACAAACTCGATAATAAGTTTGCGAACCAGTATGTAGTGCATCCATCACACTTATATCAGACTAACACATGCAAATTTGTGAGATAGAAACCAGTGGCTAAGTTTAACATCGATTCACAATTATGAATATTCAGAACTAGAGAAATTAATAATAATGGTTGTTAAACTAAATGTGTTTATATGAAAGTTTTCTTTGAAACTTGAATTATGTGACAATTAAATCATGTAATGTACAAAAATTAAATAAATAGTATTTTAAAATTAATTAAATAAATAACTTTTTTATTAAAAAAATTGATCAAAACTATCAAGGAAATTAGGATGAATGAGCAACTAACCTGTTCAAGCTTGAGGAACACTACATTTCCAGATATAGTAACATCGCCAGACTCATCAAGCATCTTAGCGAACCCGACATCCTGACTCGCAGATCCAAACAAACTCCGAATACGTTATCAAGCTTTTCTTAATCCCTCTTAGCTTCAACTTCACGGACTCCAGCCGCGCCGACCTTAGCAACTTCCGCGCATCATCCACCGTCAATTCCTCCACCGCATCCGACCTCACCGGAACCGACATAGGAGAACTCAGGCTATCTAGTATGATCCTATCCCAACCAATGCCTGCCGATTTAAGCTTATCCATCACGTTTCCTCCGATCGAAAAATGTCGAATCTCCGGCGGGACCGCCGATTGGAACGCCTCCCTCTTTGGGAAGGAATCGCAAGAAAAGACCATTACGTCCTGAATCGGGGGAAATGCGACGGTGTTTGAGGGGTTGGGTTGAGATTTTGGACATGGAAAAGAGACGATTAGCTATAGTTTTCTTGGACGCCATTGATTTAACAGAAGAATTACTTACTGAGCCATGGCGGATTGCGTATTGGGTTTTTGTGAGCGAAAAAGCTCACTGCGTGGGGGCCTTTATATATTGCGACCATGTCGAGTTCTCAGCCGTCAGATCATACTAAAGTACTTGGTGGTTATAGCTGTTGATGTTGACGTGGAGCCGCGAGGAGCTGTTGAAAACTGATAAGTGATGCTGACTCATGGTCATCCCTTAAAGATAAGAGTTTTATAATAGGTGTTGTTACAGCTGATAATTTCCACTCTTTTTCTTTGGTTTCACGCAAACGTGTCGCCACATCTGCGGAACATTTTATAGTGCCCCGAAACGTGTGGGTTCACGGTTTCACTACATTTGTTTGGCTCAAATTTTTTTGGCTCACCAAATATATAGAAAGATTCATTGAATACATGTGCATTTTATTAAAAAATTTCAACATGTATGTTGGAAAAAAAATCTCTAACATGTAAGTGTGATCTCACATATATCGTTTATATTCGAATGATGAGGAAAAAGTCTTTTTTAGGGCTAAAATTTTTAAATGATAACGTGTAATGTGCAGTTAATATCTTATATGAATATTTAAATATGACATATTATTAACCTAATTTTGATTGTATCGTATTTTTTAAATAAATCTTTTTAATTATTTCATCAGTCAATTAAGTAATTATGATCATGCACATCACACGTGATGAACGTCTGTTTCTAGTAGATTCCTAATTGTGATGTATCGTATTATGAAATAATAGAACAATATCAACCCATACTCTCACGCTATTAGGTCTAAATGGAACATGATGAACAATGTGTATAAAATCATTCGATGACCAATGTCCTTCTACAACTATTTCTCCTGAACCAATCCAATGCAACAATTTTCATTTACTGAAGTATGGTGTTAGTGTTGACACTCTATAATAACTTAACAAAATAAGTATAACTAAATTTGATTGTGAATCAATTGATTAACTTGATTACCCTAATAAAAAATAAATAGTTAAGAAGATCAATTGATAATATGGATAATGGTACCATTGTTCACAAACGGTCGACTGCTACTGCATGCATCATATGTCAAACAATGAGGTCAGTAAGACAAAAAATTACTTTTTAATCTCTGACGGAGCAGTGACTGTCTGATTGTGGCCAGTAGTTGTCTGATTCCCATTGTAAGATCTCAAAGAATATATTTTTTTATCACCTATTGATAAAATGGTCTGTTGAAGATTTGAAGACAACAATTGATCACCAATTTCTTATACTTTGTGAGAAGAAGTCTCCATCTTACTGTGAGAGCAAAATTATATATCTACTCTTTGACAGAGTTTTGATTGTAATCCAATTTTCGGTGTATCCCATCACTTAGTTGGAGTTGAAAATTGGATAATCCAAGCAAAGAAAATGAAGGAGCAAGTGTATTTGAAGTAAAAAGCACTTGAAAATTAGTGAGAATGTGTTTATTTGAGTGAAAATATGATTTTTAAGGATGGTTTATGAAGAGTAATTATCCCTATTAATTGCACAACCACTAGACAACACCAACCAATAAAAAAGTCAAACTAGGCGATTAGGACCCAAACGCTACTTTGGTGGTCGTAATCGCCTATGGTATAGGCGAATCGTCCGTAATAAGTGGTGTTTTGGGCCTGCTAGGTGCGTTTGGGTCCCAAACGCCAGACCCACGGGCGTTTGGTCCTAATACTCCCTATTATGCTTAAAAAACCTGGATTGAAAAATTGAAATAAATTTAGAACTTTAAAATGTTTGGATAGATTGATGATTTGTAAGCGCGAGATGAGCTATAACATAAGGGATGAATCTACTCTTCATAGAATCCAATTGGATAGATTGACGGTTTGTAAATGTTATGCTTATACACAAAATATTTAGGATCAAGTTTAAAAATCAACGATACAATAAACAAACTTAGAATCCAGTTCCAAATTTTAACCAACGATTCGATAGAACCTCCCCATAAATATTAGGAAACCTAGAATATTAATTGCATATTTATAACCATAATATGTCAAACGCATGTCATGCAACTTTGATAAATTAGGATCCAAAAAAACTTAGAATCCAATCCAAACAAACTTAGAATCTAAAAAAACTGAAAATCCAAACAAACTTAGAATCCAACATATTTATATCCACAAAAAGTTCATATCAATTTTGATAAAACATCATGGTGCAACTTTTCTCTTTTTCGACAAAGCATAATGTGAATGTTTTGTAAGTCCTTCATGTTCTCGTTCTGATTTAGTATCCTCGTTGGTGTCGTCATCATAGTCATCGTCATCATCATTAACTGAATCTTCACCATTGTCATCATCTTCATCAACTTCATCATCATCACTCTAATTCCTGCTTTCCTGAGTTTCATACATGTGCAGACATTTTTGCAACTTCGCCTACAACTGTACATATTTAGTATATTTTGATTTCAAACTAAAAAATAAATAGGGAAAGATCGTAAGTTTACAATTCTCTTATATTTTTTTTCATTGATGCTTTGGCCTTTATCATCGTCTCACGTGCGCTCTACATTTTCTCGAAGAACAGCCTGTTGAGACCGTCAATCATGCGCGTCATGCCTGTCGGGCATGCCGCCGGCACCTACATTATCCGAATTGTGCGTCAATATGATATTTAATGACTAAATAATAAATATTAATATCATAACTCACATAATCGGCTTCAGCTGATGGAAGACCCCATACTGAAACATCATTTGGAATGTCAACTAACTCACTACCACCATCTAGGACTGGTAACGGTCGTTCTAGCCGACCTTGATGCTCCTGGTATTGTTGTGTCTGTCACTTTTACATTGTATAACAGTATGAGTAATCTCTTATAACTAAACACCACTTTAGAGATGTTTAGCACCTGTGAAGATGAAGATGCCCCATCATAGTTATAAGACAACCACTTTTTCTGGAATTCATCATAAGTATCTTCGCTATTGCCATCTACATCAACGATAAAGTGTGTCGCTCTGAAACCTCCAAGACAACCAGGCATATCCTCTCTGGGAATGGTTGATCACATAACATTGAATTTGGGGTTCTGTATGGGATGTACGGTGCCTCGATTCCCATACTCCACCGTGAGATGCGCTCACTCAAGTACCATGCTCTTCCAGCAGGTCCTTGTAGCAAGATTCTCATCGTGGTAGGAGGTCTACTATTGATGCAACAGTATGGCAAGTTTGTACGTTGTCCCCAAGGGTTCCAATTGATCTGCAAGTTCAAAAATAAATAGTTTGTCAGTAAAACATTATTCATATTCGGGGGGGCGGGGGGAGACAAGATAAGAATTGATATAATAAAACACACACCTCATTGGGCCTCACATATCGAAGTTTAACACGAAATTCTTTTAGGTAGTGACAACATCCCTTATTCATGACTCAATGTATATCCAATGTGCTGCTCTCAGGAATGTGTCTGACCACCCAAGGGTCTACTTAGTGTGAAACACAGAAAGTACTCACATGCCCATACCTCCCATGCTCTCCAAAACCCACTATCCTACACTTTTACCGTGACATAAAGCGTCGACATTGGAATACAATACGGACAACGCTGAACCACCCGAATTATACTCCCGTATCTAATCTATTTTCTATAGGCTGGGTAAAAAGTACAAATAAACTTTATTGCTCTTGTCGTAAAAAAAATGTCAAGAGCACCAGAAGAAGACTCTCGTCAAATGTCCTCTTGCTTAAGAGTAACATAATTATCAAATATCAGTTGATAACTAGCTTTTTTTCTCCAACCTCCAACAACGATTTGTCAACTATCTTTTGCAAAACCTTCTTATTTTTGTAGAGTATCAAATCATAGGCTAGTTATCGACCATCGACTTTCAGGTCGGTTATCGTAGCAAAGTCCAATGGGGTCATTGTCATTTCACCCAATTTATCTATATGAAATGTGTGGGTTGTATCCCACCATTTATCGGCTAGACTTTTCAATAGGACGTGATCCATCTGCCCATTTTCAATATACTTATAAAATAACTAAACCTGGAAGTATCAATGTTCCTTTTCACATTTTCAGGAAGCCCATTGTACCATCGAGCTACTAATGTAGTGTTCCCAAAATCACGTATACCAAGATCATAGAACTCAGCCTAAGAAACCAGAATTGAAGTATTACTCAGTGAAAAATGTGAGTGAAGAAAAATGTACTATAATCCCTATTGTGACATTTCATCGAACACCTTACGGACAATAAACATCACTATAATTTTTCATCCAAAACATATATCGCTACCAATTATCATACATTTCTAGAAGCATCACATAAAAAACACTCTATTTTCAAAATGGTTCAAGTATCTATTTGGTGTTTTAACAATATAATACATAACAACCAAATTTTTTGTTAAAGAAACTTACATTTTATCCTTGGATGAGATATAGCATTTCATCGAACATGTTACGGGCATTCATATAAATATATTATAAGCCTCAATATGACATTTTATCAAACACCTTACGGACAATGAAAAAAATACATCATATAATTCATTATGAGATTTCTTCGAGCACTTTACGGGCACTCATGAAAATACTATAGTTTTCTATCCAAGACATATATTTCTACCCACAACCATATATTTCTATAATCATTACATAAAAAACACCTAATTTTCAGAACAAATCAAGTATATATTAGGTGTTTTAACAATATAACATATAAAATTCAAAATCTTTTAAGAAAAACTTACATCTTGTTTGCTTGGTGAGATATATGCTCTGTTGGAGGAATAGGAAATCTTTTCACCCCATAGCCGATGGCATCATACTACCCTTTTCTAAACGCTCAAACTTGGTTGTGTCGTTACACTCAATGTTCCTTTTGTAACTTTATGCTAGCCTCTAGCCATTATTGGCGAAAAAATACAATATTAGAAGGATATAGGGTTTGGGGTCACGGGTTGGAGAGATTTGGCTCGGATTTGACTCATGCTTTGACTCTTGTGTTGTAAGGGATGTGTTCAATGAGAGATTGCAGGGTTGACTCATGTGTGTGCAACGGATTTGGATCAGTTTTGATGGATTTCGAGCTATGAAGAGAGATGAAGATGGAGATGAAGAAGGAGAATATGGTTTGAGTGAAGAGAAATGAAGTGTTGGGAGAGAGGGGGAAGGGTGGGTATCGATTTTTTAAGAATAAGAGGGAAGGGTGGGTATCGATTTTTTAAGAATAAGGAGGAAGGAGTTTTTTAATGTTGGGGTTAATTTTGATAAGAAATAATGTTAGATTTAAAAATTAAATTTATAGGGTTATAAATTAATTGAAATGTAAAAGGTTATTTTCCAAAAATTATGGGGTTATTACTATAAAATAAAAGGTTAAATTTCAAATTTTAATATTTAATTTCAAACCTTTTTAGTGGATATGCTCGATTTAACAGTAGAATCTGACCTTAACGGTTATACGTGTTCATCAAATTGATGAATAGAATTTACCGACCATCATAATATCACGATATATATTATATTTGGTGAAAATCCGTCTCGCTCAATACTTGTCACAAAAGTACAACAACATTATCAATGACAACTGTTATCGAGTTTATGATTAAATATTCAATTATTTCAGGAATCCTTAATTAGTCCAATCTAATTTCATATAATAAGTGAGTATCATGAGTGTTTTCATTGAAATAATGGTTTTTTTTAATTTTTATCAATGATTTTTCCGGTGTACTGTAAATAATTATAAAAATATCAATTTTATGGTTGATTGTGAAGAATGACGATTGGAGCCATATAAATGGCGATTAGGCAAAAAAAATTCACGATTGGGAGGGAGACTCGCGTTCGCCGATTATACATGGCATTTAGAAATGAAACAGGCGATTGAAGGCATAAAACTAGCGTTTCGCTTTGACAATGCGATTAGCACCTTCAAGAAGGCGTTTAGGTGCTAAAAATAGGTGATTCACCTATTAGGTATGGCGATTAGGTTTTACGTATTTGGTGAACCTCACTACGTAATTGATGAACCTCACTACGTAATTGGTGAACCCCAGTACGTATTTGTCCCTTTCAAGAATTATTATTTTATACGTATTTGGTGAACTCCACTACGTAATTGGTGAACCCGAGTACATATTGGTGAACCCCTCCAAGAATTATTAATTTGTACATATTTGGTGAACCCCACTACATAATTGGTGAACCCCAGTACGTAATGTAAAGCAACAATGGTAGGTCACTACGCGGTGGCACCATGGTGGCCGGTGCAAGGAGCACATCCTTTATATCACTTATGGACTTGGCTAGGGTGGGTATGAATCGACGGACGTAAGATACTTTCTCCACGAATGCCTTTAACTCCTTCGCGGATCGTAGTGGGTGCATGTCCCTGATAGCCATTACCTTGGATTGATTAATGTCTATACCCCACTTGTGTACACAAAAGCCTAAGAACTTCCCCCATGAAACACTAAAAGCGCACTTTAACGGATTCATTTTAAGCTTGTACGCCATGCACCATTCAAAGACACTCCTCAAGTGCTTCAAATGTGAATTCGTACTCTTGGACTGAACTACCAGATGATCCACATAGTCTTCAACATAATCGTGGATCATGTCATGGAAAATTTCTGTCATGGCTCGTTGGTAAGTAGCTCCCGCATTCTTCAGTTCGAAAGGCATTACCACATAGTAAAAGTTTCCAAAGGGTGTCCTGAAGGCGGTCTTCTCATCATTTTCGATCGTCATCCTGATTTGATTGTATCCATTAAACCCATCCATGAAAGAGAACATTTCATGTTCCGCTGTAGCATTGACCAAGGTGTCTACATTAGGTAGCGGGAAGTCATCTTTGGGGCATGCCTTGTTCAAGTCTCTAAAATCCACACAACAACGGATCTAACCATTTTTCCTTTTTACCGGAACAATGTTTGATAACCATGTGGGGTGTTTGATAGGCTTGATAAATCCTGCTTCTATGAGCTTTGAAATTTCAGACATGATTTTGAGTTCCATCTTGGGGGGAAAATGGTAAGGGTGTTGCTTGACAGGTGTGCATTGTTCGGAGACCCCCAGCTTATGCGTCACCAAGGTAGAATCCAACCCCGACATCTCAGAGTACGACCACGTAAAGACATTCTCAAACTCAACCAAAAGCTTTATCAAGTCATCTCGTTGTTTACTCTCCAAGTCATTTTCTAAGAACACCGGCCTATTTGTGCTCCCCTCCCTAATATGGACTTCCTCTAGCCCCTAATGCGGTGGTGATGGGTTGGTAGGTAGAGATACATTTGGTGGTTCGTAATTCATCACGTGGATCCCTTGCATAAGTCCTTGTGTCTTAGCGAATCCCTCCTCTGTCATTATATCCTCATCTGCTTCAACACTAGGGGGATCAGGCTGTACACCTGACCCCGCGCGCCATCATAAGCAATACGCCCTCTTTCGATTTGGCAAAGTCACGCGGGTTACCAAATCGCTCCCAGATGTAAGTGCTTCCTTTCGCAAGCTCCCACCTCGACAAAGGGGTGGCAATCATCCTTCTAGGCATGGTGAAACCTGCCATTGCAAATTCGTCAAAGAGCGTCGCCTTTATGAAGTGAGCCTCGGTTTCATCGAATGATGCTTTGGTAGCCGCCACTGTGATGTTCTTACCACGCCATCGTGATTTTAGGCACTAATGCAAGGTTGATGGGACACATTCATGATCGTGAATCCATGGCCTCCCTAATAATATGTGGTAGACCGTATTGTACTCGACCACATGGAAATAGTTGGTGGTTCTTATTGGTCCAATTTACAACTCCACATTGACATAACTCATCGTCCTCACACTTACTGATGAGAAACCCGTCACAACTACTGATTGTCTCACTAGTCGCTTCTCTGGGATGCCAACCACCTTGAAGGTAGCATAGGACAAGACATTCACTCCCGATCCACTGTCCAATAGGGCGCTCCTTACTTGCACTCCATTGATCGTTGCTTCCACATAGAGGGGGCGGTTGTTTCCCGTACTATTACCATGTCGGTCAGCATTGGTGAATGTGATGGCACTCTCCTCATTCCACCTCATCTTGATCAAAGGAGGTTGTGCAAAGCAACAATTCATCCGAGTATAATTTTGCTGAGCGAAATCTATTAGCATTTTGGAGACTTGACGCTATGCAATATTATCCAACCCAAGCGTATCAAAAAAGTGTTTACAAGTCCTTGTGTTCAAGAGTTTATCTATGAAGGCGATGTCTCTCCTTATGGTTGCTTATTCATCTACTTCCTCCACTATGAGAACACATGAGGTAGATTCTATTGTGTCGGCGCTAATCATGTTGACATTGGCATGTTCGGGAAAAGGGGGTGGGTCCACGGGTCCGACACCGTCGGTAATGATCTCACCCTTCTTCAACTTCTAATCAAAGAATCTTCTAAAAAGTTTACACTCTTGGGTGGGGTGTGATGTAGTGCGGTGATCTCTGCAAAAGTTTGGAGAACGCATTTCCTCCCTTATAGGTAATACGGTGACCCAAGGCAAGGTGATCTCTTTGTCCTTTATCCATACATCCACTAATGCTTCCACCTTATCCATGGTGCAAGGAAAAGGCGACGGGTCATTCCTCTAATCTCTGCCTCTCTTACGATCGCGCCTCTATGGTTGTGCAGGCACTAGTTGAGGATGGTAGTGTGACGTTGTGGATCTCCAAGGGTGGTTGGGACGGTCATTTCTCTCTGGTTGGTGTGGCCTACGTACTGAAGCGCTTGTCCTCTTGGATGTTTCTATTAAGTGGGCAAAGGTGATGATCTCTAAATTCTCAAGGTAGACCTTGTAATCACCCGACATCCCTCTGATGCACATCTTCACAAGGGCTTCCTCCTTCAATCCTCTTGGCAATCCATGAACTTCTCCTTGAACCGTTGAACATATGATAAAAGGTCGTCAATGATATTTTTCCTTTCCAGATCTAATATGATAGTCTTCTCCTCTATGACAAAGAACTTCGCCAAGAAGGTTGATACCATTTGCGTCCACGTCAAGATCAATTCAAGTGCCAAGCTTGCATACCAGGTGTAAGCGCGCTCCATCAAGGACTTGGAGAAGTCCCTCAAACGCATGAACTCATCATAACCATAAGGTATAATATCATCAATGAAATGTATCACATGTTCTTTGGCACACCTATTTTGGCCGTTATACTTTGGAGGAACATAATCTGCTGGGTATGGTCTCAAGGCTATGTCAGCCGAATATGGTGGCCTAAAGTCGACAACGGACTCATTCAACGATGCTCTTATCCTCTCCTCTTAGAGTACCTTTTAGAGGGCTTCATGGGTAATGAAATAGTCGGGCTAGCGAAGTTGTCAAGAGGTGTTGGTGTAACATTGACTTGTGCAAGAGCTTGAGTGTTGGCTTGAACGTTTGGTTGAACATGGTTTTAGGTGAATGCTTGAGATGGAACACCTGCAGCGGCGGATAGTTGGACGTCCATGAGAGAGGTCAATGGCGCGCCTATGGTGGAGGTTAGTTGCGCTCCCATGATGGAGGTTAGTTGTGATCCCATAGTGGAGGTTGCTTGTGCGCCCATGGTAGAGGTTGGATGCACGCCCATGGTGGAGGTTGGTTGTGCACCCATGATGGAGGTGGTTGGTGGAGTGTCTATGATGGATGTGGTCGGTGGAGCGCCTATGATGGAGGTTGGCGGTGGGTGTTGTGGTGCGGTGGCACTGATATATGCATTCAATGTGTCAATGACTCTCCTCATCTCAACATTAGAAGCTTGGAGTTCCCGAATGGCTTCAGCTTCCTCTTGCGCTTGTGTAGGTACGCTTGATGGTAACTCGCGAGAGGTGTTCTCCTCCTTTTGTCTCCGTTCGTCGTTGAGTATGGGTCCATCTCCCTCCGTGTGCGATAGAGCTACTCTTCCCTTTGCACGTCCAGCCATGATGGTGCTTCGCTAGTGTGGCAAACCACTACCCAGCTGAGTCGCCAAATGTAGATGTAAGGATGTCATGTGGGTGAGGTGCAGGAGTGGTCTAGTCCTAGCTCGTGACCGGAACAACTCCTGAAAACGTCGAGGAGGACGCCGGGAGGTGAAGGGGGAGCACTCTAGATACTCAAGGGTGGTAACAAATGCTTGCTCTCTCTCTCTCTAGAAGTGAGTGTTTCTCATTTTAGATTGAGAGATTCTCTCTCTAAAGTGAGAGCTTCTCTCTCTAAATTTTCAATCCCCTTCAAATGAAGAAGGAGTCATCCTTTTATAAGTGAATAAAAGGAAGGGGGACCATTGCAACTAATCTCTTGATTAGTTGCTAACCCACCAATCAAGTCGTACCACCTAAGCTGACTGATCATGCTTAGGTGAGTAAGAGGAGGATTACACATGAGCCAATCAGGTGGCGGTACGTGGGTCTTCGTGTAATGACCATGATCCAGGGAGAACATGCCTAGCTGGTGAGGCGCGACGACGGTGTTCACCCAACGCCTCCTCTACAAAGGTTCTCTCAAACCAAACCCCTCCCCATGGTGGGAGGGTAACACACCCTCAATGTCTAGAGTGGTCGTACCGAGGAGGTATCTCCCCCATCCAATATAATGTAGCCTCGCCCTTAATCCTACCAGTCCATAGCCTCCCAAGCGTTCCCAAGTAACCACACCTCCACCCAAGTCTTTGTCACTTGACTTGGTGGTTTTTGATGTGATGACTCGTTGCAATAGTGTAGTGGTGTGTCTTGTCTAAAGCGCGTAATCGTTGTCTCCAAGTTGCATTATGGAGGGTGATCCAGGAACCTCCATGGTACACCCATGAGCGTGACATCAATGGTGCTACCATGGGGTGACATCAATGGTGCTACCGTAGGGGTGACACCCCATGGTGCTACCATGGGGACGACTCCCACGGGTACGTCAGTGACGGCACTTCATGGGGTGCCCCTCAGCGACGACACATCCGATACGCCATAAGAGTTGCGCTTTACGGGTAGTCAATGTTGATGTCGTCAACCTTCATGTACAAAGGTAGCGAACGATAAGCCGTTGGGTGAGAACCATTGGCCATGCAGCAGCAGACGGTGTCAATGGTGATGAAGGTGACATGAGCACCAAGGCGAATAAGGCGTTTGGCAAATTGAAGGGAAGGGTTTATCTTGCTTTGCACGAGGAAAGATGTGAGAAGGAAGTGGTGTTGGTTCATCATGGTAGAGTACTGGAGTAGTGAATAATTATATAGAGGTAAGGATTGGAGAAAGCTTTTAACAAGATGAAGGATTGGGCAAAAAATGAAGTAATTGACTTTGAGGTTTCTATTTCTGACAGAGCAATATATATTGCTCATTGACTTAGAGGCTACCCAGTACCCCATACTGCCTCTACGTGCAATGTGTATCGCTGCACGCTGCGACTATCGGTCCCAACTACCGTCCCGATTACATTAATTTGCTTATAGTGATTGATATCGTCTCATCTCAGCACTTTTTTTCATTGTGAATATACTATTTGCTTTTCAAATGTAGACAGACAGGAGCGTGTTTAGATTATTTTGAATTAAAATTCAATGGTTCATGCCATTAGAAAGCACTTCTAATGTTCAAAAGAGTAGAAAAGAATATGTTTCCTCTTTGAAGTTCTTAAAAGTGGAAGAATTTTGATACTTGAAAAAAATTAGACATTTGACATCAAATCACTACTACATCTAAATGGAGTTTAAGGGGAAGTAATATTTTTGGACACAAATTGCCCTTGCTATTACATTCTAAATTGATATGTGTTTTGGTATTCTCTCTACCAAAATCACATTTATCATGTCAATTATTAATAGCATATTAGTTGTGAAAAATTATAAGACAAATTACTTTAAATAGATCAAATTTTGTAAAGAATTGGATAAGTGAATAATTTTATATAGAAATTAACACTTCAAATCTTTTTACCCTTTTTAAGTCTATAGATATATAAATGAGATTAAGAGGAGAAATTATTTTTTGACTCATGCCCTCACTATTATATGAAATTCTGAATTGATACGTCTCATGATATTCTCTCTGTAAAAAATTCAGAGATAATTAGTTTAAATAGATCGAGTTACATTAAAAAATTATATGAGTGAATAATTTAATATTAAAATTCATAATTCAAATCATTTTGACCTTTTTGAGCGAATAGAATCCATCAACAAAATAGTAAGAAAAAAACTAATTAACAAGAATCAACATAAGCACCAAATCAAAATACCGGAGGAATCACATCATACCAAATACGGCAAGGAACCGAACAGACACTACAACAACAAAAACTATGATACTGACAAAAAAATGCTATCATAGGGTTTTCATAGCATTTTTCATAATGTTATGTCTGCCAGCATTATTTTCGACCTTACGAAAGCATTTCCGCAGCTATGAAAAATGCTATCATAACCACTTTTTATAGCGTTTATAAAATATTATTGTAACCTTTCGATAGCATTTTTAAATGCTATAGAAAGTGTGTCATTGCGCTTGGTACGCTTATAACCGCCTTTATAAAACGCTATGGAAAACTTTCTATTGTGTTTCAAAAAATGCTATCGAAAGGTTACAATAACCATACCAAGCGCAATGGCACCAATTCTATAGCGTTTAAAAACGCTATAGAAAGGTTACAATAATATTTTATAAACGCTATTGAAAATGCTATTAAAAGTGTATGATAGCGTTTGTAAAAAAAACTTTCTACAACATTTTTTAAAGTTGTTAAGAGCTTTCTATAACGTTTTAAAAATGCTATTGTATGTCTAACCATATCATAATTACATTTTCCTATTATGCTTCTTTACGCTATTATATATTCTCTTATAGGATTTTAAATGCCGTAATTTATGCTAATGTATCAAACAAATAATATAAAGATCATTCATTAAATCACTGATTTAAAATATTTAATTAAATAAATTTACTAATAAAGATCCATATCAATACAATATCAAATGTCCAAAAAACCCTACAAAAAATATTCCAAGGTGTTCATATCACATATTACAAATATTTTGAGTTGTACTAAATATAACAAATACAAGCCAAAGTTTTCATAAAAAAACTTCCATGTCTTCCCGTTGGAATCATATTCTCCATCACTCTATGGAATCATGCACCACCTGAATTACTATGTGTTTGTTGTATTTTTGGTGGACCTATATGAAAAAACATAATTTTTATAGTTCAATATCCACTTATAAACATATATATGATCTCTATAAAAGGCTTTCCAATGTTCAGACATGTTGATATATAAGATTGTAATCTAGATTGCAAAACCCTATTTCTTGAAATACATACTTTCCATGCATCCATATTCTATACTTGAAAATGCATATATAATAGCATGTTAGGAAAAAAACATAAGCAAATCAAATACAAATGCAAGAACAAGAATGCAAATCCAACATTCTAATCCACATTTCTAGCCCCCCCCCCTTTTAGCACCCCCACCCAATATTTCAATCATGTTCATAAATTATGTCAACCTACATTTCTAGCGCTCACAATACTAATCATTATAGAAGAAAAGTTTAACATAATATTACAATTCCAACCCTACCAACATAAATAAATCCAACAAAAATGCAAATCCAACATTTCAATCTACATTTGTAGCACCCTCCCCCCCAAAACATTTGTAGCATCTCCCCACCCAACATTTCAATCATGTCCAGAAATTATGTCAACCACATTTCTAAGAAAACTTTAACATAATATTCAAAATTCAACCCTACCAACATAAATAAATCCAATATAAATGCAAGAATACAAATGAAAATATAATATTGCGATGCACCCCCCACGTCATTTCAATCATGTCCAGCATTTATGTCAGCCCACATTTCTAGCTCTCACAATACTAATCATCATATAAGTAAAGTTTCACATAATATTCAAAATCCAAACTCACCAACATAAACAAATCCAACACAAATGCAAATCCAACATTTCAATGCACATGGCTAGCACCCCGCGGCCTTTCAATCTCCATCCCATTAAAATGCGCATAATTTTCATCATCATACCTATAATCACCACCACCCTTTTTCTTCCAATCTAAATTAACACCACTAATGCAGCCAATAATCAAACTCAAATCAACCTAATTTCAATCATGTCCACTAGAATATCAACTAACAGTAGTTGGAAAAGAAGTACTTACAATGGGACAATTCTATTAGTGGGCCATGCAAACCTACTGCATTTTCAATATATTTCATTGAAGACATAGACATCCATAAGTAAGCTTCTGGTTTTGTTGCAACATCTATCCAAACTCTCGTGGCATCAAGTCCAAGAGACCATGATGAACAAGGTCCTTTGGATCACTTGAAGACCAATGCCCTTCAGCAAAAACCTCATTTGATCCAATATGTTCTAATAACTTCAACTTTCTCAAGTGCAAGTTATTATTCACATATATAATTAACAATAGAATATCAATAATTACCAATAGTAAAGCTCCATGTGCAAACAAATAAAAGTTCAAAAATTTATCGAGGGTGATTGCATGTCTGAAAATGATGATCCTTCATTTCAGTGAAGCTGAAAATTAATTTATATTAGAGTATGAAATTGTACTAATTGGGAATGTCAACTCCATTAACTATTTTCATATTTATGTATACCTGCTTCACTATGCTCTCCATAAGGTTTTGCATATGATCAAATTTGTTCTTCAACTCGATATGATCTTTTTGAAGCTCTGTGTAGGCGCGATCCTTTTGATATAAAATGTAATGTTTGGTGAGAGTCAGCCCGTTTCCACACACTCTAAGTCGTCAATGTTTCTCAGGACCAAGAACTTGAGATAAATAATTGTCAGCCAAATTCTCTGACCTAGATGATGATGCACCTTGACTTAACTCATTCAACTTTTTCTGAAAGGCAATAATGTTATACAACATTGATTATCTAGTTGTGTGACACTAAATAGATAAATAACGAAACACTTACAATAGCTTCAGCAATAGTCGAGATTGTAAGTTCGCCATTTTTTATGTGCTTTCGTCCAAACACTTATTCTAGAAACAGATTTAGGGGTTTGGTTGCTTTTTTTCTATAAAGAACCAAATTCACTAAGTTAAGAAAGGTTAATTTCTTTCTATTAAAAAAATAAAAATCTTTATTTTACCATATCCACTGCGGTTGCATGTGTGTGGGATTTATTTTTTCTTCATCTATTTGAATGTGGCACTTATTTCGTAAAGAAATGTATACATATGGCATTGAAGTATTTATTTAACTATAAAAACTATTTAAAACTCAATCAATGACAAAGTACCGTTGATTTTTCTCCCATCTTATCCTTTACATAAGCCTTTCACTCTTAAATTGAACTAACATGGCTTCAATTGCATCCTTTCTTGCTCGTTAGCCACATTTCTTATGCTAGTAGCAATTTTTTATTTAGAAGACCTCCAGAATTCTCCCATGTGTGAAATTATTATTTTCTTGCATGATTCATCAATTTTATATCTCACCTAACAATAAAAAAATGAAGTGTGTATGTCAATTCTAAAAACAATGTACTATTTGCCTAACAATTAACAATGCTATATTTAAAGTAAATTACCATAATTGTATCGATTCTCACATAACCTCCTTCATTCCCGTGGGAACCTTTCTCCAATATGCAACTATTATGGGTACGATTTCCCTCACAAGAGGTCCAATACAAGATGATAAACTAACAGAACCTTTCACCAATGAGTTGGCCTATGATAATCATCTTTATGTTAATCTAATTATTACCCTCGATAGCAATACTCTTCAACTTAGTCGCACCTTTCCTTCGTGTGGTCTCTACATGAGAATCAGGTGTAGGCTCACATGAATTGGTAGTGGGTGAAATTAAAATGTCTTTAGGTTCAGCTCCCCAAGTATTGGATCCGGGAGAATCATGCGGCTGGACGTTAGAAGCAGCACGCATAGCATGAGCATGTGGTGTCATGTTAGGCTGAGGATGTGTCATGCTAGTTTCTGGAGATTTATCTCTAGATACTATGTTTCATATTGAGCGTTTCTTTCTTGGTGGATGGAAGTCTGAAATTGATTGGGACTTGGTTTCCAAGAGTTTACATTGTAGCCTTTTCTTTTGATCTGTCATACTAATTTACCTATTCAATACGAACAAAAATTGCATTAGAAAACACAATATTTATATCATCAATGTAATATTTGAAAACAATTAAATTAAAGGAAAGAGAAGTTATCATATACCTTCTTTTAAGCCTTTAAGTTCAAGACTTCCAAATATAATAAGATATATAAGTATGAAAAACATAGATTGTAAAATATTGATAGGTGAAAGAAATATGCATAGAATATTTTTATATAAATTGACATTTAGTCCAGAAAAATGTCTTCACCATCAAGTCTTACATAACTACATTCAGCACTATCATCATCATTCATTTCAAGTATTGAAGACAACTTTTGAGGCATGACATTCTCATCATCATCGCCATTCT
Organism: Datisca glomerata; assembly: GCA_003255025.1. NCBI lineage: Eukaryota > Viridiplantae > Streptophyta > Magnoliopsida > Cucurbitales > Datiscaceae > Datisca > Datisca glomerata. The sequence continues at coordinate 796,231 of QANY01006295.1, forward strand.
CATTGTACCTCTCCAAATGATATAAACATCTAGGTGGTGCCCTAAGAACACTATACCAATTAGAGGTCTCATGCTCTCTAGAATAAAAAATTTGTTTTGCTTGTGATGCTAGTATGAATGGCTTCCTGGCAAATTTTTATTATCCTTGGTGTACATTGATGATGGTGAAACCATCTTCAACCCTAATGTCATTACTTACATTTGCCTAGATACATTTAAAGATTGGAATCTGAAAAGTATAATAATATAATAAAATTATATCATGGATCACTCCATAATAAGAAACCACATCATAAACTTGTGATACGTCTCTAGCACTTGATCTGCGCATAGTTGTTGCTTCAATCGTGACACTACTATTTTAAGTTTACTTTTCTACTTCCTTGGTATGAAAGTGTTGTTAGTTAATAACATATCCAGTATAAGCCAAATGAAAACCATTTTTAGTATGTCCAACCCATCACTCGTTTATCTGAATTTATAAGGGAACATTAAATTTAATCTGTCAATATCGTAAAACTTTCACCAATCATTTGTAAAATAATTTGTAGCATGTAATTAACCTTCTCCTTAATCCATGATGAAAATTTTTCTGTAGGCCTCTTCTATAGCAAGGTATGATTTCTATTAAGATCTTTATTTGATCGTTGTAACTCGCTCAAATGTATCATAATATCAAATGTACACATATTGATAGGTGATATACTAATGTCATGTCAATATAAATTAGTTGAATATTCTAAGAAACTTATAATTACTTACTTAAAGAATGGTTTGACCATACCCGTATTGAATAACACATAACGATGCACACTTTATAACATTTCATCACTCATCATAATTGATGTACCTGCTGAGATTGGACATCCTTCAAGAATAATCTGTCTAATGAAATCTTGATTGCGACATTCTCCATGACGTACTCCTATTTCTTTCTCCATAAACTCACTACAAAAGTTCACGCACTCATCTGCTAGATAACATTCTGCAATACACTCTTCAGGTCGTGCATGATTTTGAACGTATCCTTTTAATATCTTCATATACCTAAAACCAAAAATACACCTTTTAAAGTATTTTATATGTTTAGGACAATATTGCAAACTGAAGAATCATGCTTTGATTACCTTTCAAAAGGATACATCCAACGAGAATGGAGGGGACCACATAGACGTGCTTCTCGGCCTAAGTGATTTACTAAGTGAACCATTATATCAAAGAATGATGGTGGGAAGAACCTTTCAAAGATGCACAATGTTTCAACTACTTCATCTTCCGTATCAATGAAACACAAACACAGTCTATTGAAAAAAGCACGTAATTTGAATATTGCATCTTTGGGCCCTTTTGGAAGCAATCCTCTTAAGGTTATAGGTAACAACTGATGAATGAGAACATGGCAATCATGTGATTTAAGACCAAGGACTTTATAATATTCCATTGATATGTAGTTTCTAATATTAGAACTGTAACCATCCGGTAATTTTAGATCGAAAATCCTCCTACAAAAGGTTTTTTTTTCTCTTTTTTGGTTGATGAGTACAAAGCAGAAGGAAGGACGATTCTAGATCCATCATCTTTTGGATGCAAGTCATGCTTATTATCCATGTGTTGTAGATCCTTACGTGCATAGATTCCATCTTTTGGTTTTCCTTTCGCATTCAACAATGTAGCAATAATGCTTTGACATATATTTTTCTCAATGTGCATCATGCCCAGATTATGACGTAATATTAATACCTGAAAATGTGATGACAACATCTAAAAATGTTCAAAATGAAACTAACAATGGAGAAGTTGAAAGATACTAACCTCCCAATATGGTAGATCAAAGAAGTTTGATCTTTTATTCAGTATAGTAACCGCTTATGTGCCTCTTCTTCATTTTCTTAACACATTTTCCAAAATCGTTGACATAGTCTTCCAGTTTGAGAGAAACATTGTGACCAGTCATGATTCTAGGAATTTGCTCATGTTCCACATTCCCAACAAACCATGCTTTCTTTGTCCTAAATGAATGAGATGGAGGTAGAAAGCGTTTGTGACCCATGTATGCACACTTACTACTGTATTTTAACTAGCAGGAATGTGTGTTTTCACCATAATCTGGACATGCTTTTTTTCCTTTCGTAGTACATCCAGCAAGATTTCTATATGCCGGAAAATCATTTATGGTCCACATCAAAATAGCTCTTAGATAAAAAAAAAAGATTTACTGAAAGCATCAAAAGCGTGCACCCCATTATTCCATAAATCTTGAAGATCTTCTACTGGAGGTTGTAAATACACATCAATATCATTCTGCGGTTGTTTCGGGCCAGATATTAACAATGTCAAAAAGATAAATTCTATTTTCATGCATAACCATGGTGGTAAGTTGTAGGTCATAAGCATGACTGGCCAACAACTATATGTACTGCTCAAACTACTAAAAGGATTAAAACCATCTATAGCAAGTCTTAACCTAAGATTACGCGGATCAGATGAAAAAGAAGGCCATTTCTGATTCACCAACTCCTACGCCACAGAATCTACAGGGTGACGCATCTTCCCATCATTACTCTTATTTTTTTTATGACACCTTAATGCTTCGGCAACTTTTACAGACTTAAACATCCTCCTAAACCTCAAAATTATAGGAAAGTACCACAAAACTTTAGCATGTACACCATTTTTTATCTTATTTGCACGTTCATTAACTTTCCACCTTGAAGAGCCACATCTTGGACATTTCTCTAAATTTTCTCCCTCTTTTCTAAACAAGCAGCTGTCATTCACAAACATGAATTTTTTTGTACCCTAAATCAAACTCTTTGAGAAGCTTTCTTACTATACATAGATCTTGGAATCACATTCTCATCGGACAACATATCATGTAAAATTTCTAAAAGTTCAGTAAAGCTTTTGTCAAACCAACCACTCTTGGTTTTAACTCTATACAAAACTACAATGGCTGATAACTTTGTGTATTTGGTACAACCTGGATACAAAACAGTTTCAGCGTCTCGTAACTTATCCATGAAATCCCCATCTCTCCCTTCAAAATCCTTAGAATGTTCGTATTCAAATCCATAAGTTGATTCATACATGTTGTGTGTGTATGATTTGTTTACTTTATCCATTTTATCTTATCTAAGTATTTGTTCTCCATGGTGATACCAAAGTTGTATAGGTTAGATCCATTCCTTTTATGACTAAATGCTCAAAAACCATGTCAATACATTGGTGACACATATTTTGACATTCTTTGCAAGGACATAAAATTTTCTCTACATAACTTGCATTTCTTTCTGCTATCTTGACAAAATTCCATACTCCTTCCTGATACTCTTTTGTAGCTCTATCAATTAAAACATCAACTACTAAGATATCTATTTATGATTATATTTTACACTTATCTTAAATAAAGTAACCAACCTTTTACATGTTTAGACGCATCTAATCTTTATCCATTTCGAAGCTACGGATTATTGATAATTCAAATAGGTAAAGTTCTTTTTTGGCTAATTGCAAGAAGAAGAACTCGTAAAGAATTCATAATATATTCAAGTAGATAATGGTTCAAGTACTGATTCTTTGCATAACAACTAGATCAGTAGAAAGACAATGAACAAAAGAAAGATAGTATTCCTTTTTTAATCTGAAGTAGAACCAGAGAACGAAACAATTTGAAAAAAGAGGCTATTTTTAAAAGATATACCAAAACCTAGAAATATTTCATCACCAGAAGTTTTTTAAATGTACACTAGCATACATTTAATTTTAGGCATATAAGGAGAAAGCTGTTGACTTAAATATTTATGTATAGAAACAAAAATGACATCTCACATGCTAACCCTTGACATAAATTCTTGGATACATATGGAGAAGCAAAATAGATTACCAAATTAAGAAAGACATTGTAAGAAGTTGCAAAAGCAAGAATTGCCTCGAATAGCTCAATGCACTATCTTATCTCACTTTTGATTTCTAAGTATTCTCTTCTCTTAAAACACTAAAAGCTTGATCAAGCATATATGCTAGGTGGTAAGGTAATAAGCATACTTTTCTATTATCGGTAGGTAATATCTGCTCTTCTTGAGTACATGACTTCTATAAATAATGTGGTAAGGTAATAATTTACGCCACACGCTCCATGTTGCCCAGCATATACACATTAAGATTTTCAATCAACTAACCATATTCAAACAGAACAATCGACAAGAAAAAGAAGAAAAGGCGATAGGAAAATGAAAAGAAAATAAGGCAAAGTCTGACAACAATTAATACAAAGAAATAGTTTAACAAAAAATTCAATTCTACAATACATAAGCTGTTAGAAATTATCATTATCTGCTAAATCCTACCAATTTCAAAATGGTGTGTATGCTCACCACTTCAAAATCCATGACAAGTTAATGTTTTCAAAGTAAACAAAACACTCAACAAGAGGTACCTTTCTCACCAGGTAATTGTTTGCCATCTTTGACGTAAAACTCTCGAATATCGACCACAATCTGCCATCGTCAGTTCCTCAATGATACGCTCATATTCTTCGTATCTAGAACAAACAATCGCACAAAGAAAGGTATGATAAATAACAGTAAACCCTAAGTACATTTTTGTAGCACCTTTAGGGAAACTAACCACCCAAAAATGTAAAAACAGACAAACCTCATAAAAGCATAAAAATCATACAAAAATCAGACATGAGATAGAGATTAAAACCCATCTCGCAAGAAAAAAAACCCTCGCCTTAAGTTCTAAGATGCGAAATCGAAGTGGGAGAGGGATGAGAAACAAAGTTGCGAAACAGAGTTGTGAGAGAGATATAGGTGCTAGATAGAGCTACCAAACAAGAGAGATAGAAAGATGTGAGGGAGATCTGTGGAATTTTTAAAAAGGAAAGAGATCCAAGAGAGCTATGAGAGTTGAGGATGCCATAGAGCTAAAGAGAGAGTTACAATAAGCTGTAGAGAGAGATTCACGAGATATATATATATATATAGAGAGAGAGAGAGAGAGCTTCACGAGAGAGAATGAAAAGTGAGATTCGCGAGGTGAGATCCCTAGGTTTCGCACTTTCACAGAGGCTGAAGAGAAATCTATGAAAGAGATTGAAGGGAGAGAGAGTTGTGAGAAAAGAGTCTAATTTTAAGCGGGTTTTGGAAAATTTGTCACCGCGCCTATGAATCGTGAATCAGAATGACTTTCCATTGCGTTTTGTGTCAAAACGCGATCATCATGTGATATAAAAGCACATATTTATTGTAGTGAGAGGTCAGCTTCACAATACGATCAATAACCAAATTACAGTATCTAGAAACATGCCAAACTGAGATATTAATTAAAATATTTATTAATAACTCTCTATAGCAACACAAAACCTTTAACAAAAAATATCAACTTTTAATAGATTGAATTCTTATTATTTGACATAACAAATCAAAATGTGATCAAACACTCTTATGAGTAGTCTTATTTGCATTTTGTATATTTTATTTATTGTCGATTTTTTCAATACGTGCAACGCACGTATAGTTAACTAGAAACGTAAAAAGTGACAAAATATATATTTGACATATTGAGTTTAGAGTGAGGTTCAAATAGACTCTCTACTTCAAAAAGTCTCATTTGAGATATTGTAGTTTCACAATAGTCTCATTTTACACTTTTCGTCACTATTTCAGTGACAGACACAAACTGTCTGTTAACGTCATGCAACACCTACGTAATTGAAGTATATTATGTGGCTAGTAAAAACATACTCATAAGCTTTTTCCCACGTCATGTCCCAAACTCCTATGGGAGACAACAGTACGGAATATTCCCTAAAGAATGAAAACTTGACAGGGTAATGCCGCATGGAGATAAAGGCCTATGGGTCATGGACTTTCTGGAGAAGAAGCAATGATGTCTGGGGACAATGTGTTTTAAAATTCTAAAACTATATAGCATTGTCTTGAAAATCTTACTGAACAACTTTTGCATATATTAATCCAATTTGAAGTGTATAGTACTTTCTGAATGATATATTATTTTTTACTCTGTCGATTAATTAATTATGGTCAATGCATCACGTGTGGTTAAACCTATATTTACAATTAATTCTTAATTTAAGTGTTTCGCATCACAAAATAATAACAAAAAGGAAAATAACAATTGTAACGGACTTAAAGGGAATCAAATTTGATATGAACAGTATAAAGCAAACAATAAAATTGTTTTTTTTGTACTTTACTTTTTTATAACCGGTCAAAGTCATTCAAATCTAAACAAATACCTCAATTTTAATGTCTCATGTGTCCTAACTAAGAATTCTAATATTGAGTTTAAGAACTGTTAATGTTTATGATATAGGTGTGACCTATATTGTTTTCAATTTAAATATTAATTTAATAAAGTGTGACATATGTAACCACATGGATATGTTATCTCAGCAGAAATGATAAACTCCTCATTTAGTTAGAGTAAAAACTTATTAAATAAAAAAATTAATTTATTCATCCAATAAAAATTATTTTTTCTACCTCACAAGTCTATTTATCTATAACCTATATTATAAATTATAAATGCGTGAGATGAGAAACTATGTACTGACTAGTATATTTTTACACTTTTTTCTTTCTTTATTCCATTGTCGGAAATAAAAATTATAAAATAGTAATATAACTACATTATTATTTGAGCAACACTAGCTATAGTCTTATATGTTCCTTAATCTTTTAAATTTATGATGTATTAATTGACATTTGTAAAATAGATATCAGTTGTTCAATTAATATTTCTTAATTTAATGAGTAATTATATATTGATCAAGTGACGTGATAATCGTTTATAAGTTGATTTGTCAAATCATTTTAATGAATATCAAATATTTATCCATAAATAATTGATACATCACTTAATCACTCAAAAAATAAATTTAAAAGAGTAAAAAAAAATCTGGTTCTGATTTGAAGTTCTTAAAAGTGGAAGAATTATGATACTAAAAAAATTAGATGTTTGGCATCAAATAATAAAAAAAAGGGTAAAATATATGTATGACCTTTACAGTTTGGAATCAGGCTCAAATAGACTTTGTGCTTCAAAATGTCTCAATCGAGATATTGTAGTTTCACAAAATCTTACCTTAAATTTTGTACGATGACAGACACATACAATTTGTTAACGCCATGCACAATCGACATGTACGTGATTGAATTTTATGTGGCCAATAAAAACAGACACATCAGCTTCTTCCCACATCATTTCCTCCTTGATTTCTTAAATTGTCTTAAACCTTTTTTTCACATCTCTCACTCCTTTGTAACACTAAAAGAAAATTGATCTATCTTATCCCAACCGTCGTAAAAATTTGAACATGAGAGATCTATTAGGATAGTTTTACAAACCGTCGCTATATAATCATCTACGAGGACGGTTTGTAAAAACTCACCAAGGCCGACGATTTCACTTAACCCATTGTCGTAGACACAGTTTTAGTGGAACTATCGTAACGGTTTAACTAAACCGTCGCCCATAGAGAAGCAATATAGCGGGAAACGTGAAAAATAGCCAAAAAAATTGAGCGGGGAATTGATGAAAAACCTAAAAACGCGCCGACCTCTGTGTCTCCTCTCTTGATATCATCTATCGAAAACCCTTTCGTCTCTCCCTATCTCCATTCTCTCGATTTTGTGCCTGAAACCATACCCCCACTCCCTTCTTGATCCCCTTCGTCCAATGCTTCCTTCTCTCATCTTCCCCTCGCTCGACCCACCCGACCCGACGATTCCAGACCTAGCAACCCTTCGAGATCAGTGGAAATATGTCATAAGGCAGTACAGCAAGTGGTACTCACACGCCTGGGGTACTGCAGTCATTGTTGGTGTCTCCTTCTTCGCTCTCGGTTGGATCATCAAGGGCTCCAATCGTCTGCCTTCTCACCATGATGATTCCCATTCATCTTCTTCCTCATCTTCTGTCGATGCTCCTGAAGCTCATCCATGATACGGTGAGTTCAGATGGGAAGAGCTTTGTCTTATCAATTTTTGTCCGATGCCCTGTTTTTTGTAGTGGTCGCTTTATTGATTATTTTCAGTTTCGGGATTGTGTCGTTTATGTTTTTGAATTATGATTCGATCATCTGAGTGTGGGTCAAATTAATTGGTTTTAGGTTAACGGAGAAGACCTTTTGAGTGATAGAAGGCGTCCATTTTCATTAACTTACCTCTTTGAGTGGGTTTGTCAATGTCATATTCAAGGCAGTGGGGTAAGCTTATTATACCTTTTCTTTTTCTTTTTTGTTGTGAGCTCACTTGCTCAGAGTCTGCCACCAGCGAAATTCGATGGGTTTGTTCATTTTCTCCCCTTACCGTCAGTGATTACCCTTTTCTCTTTAATTTATTTATTTTTATCCATTTGCTTTATTCCTTTTTCAGTAAATTGGAAGTATTTTTAGTTCAGTTTTCAATTCTCAATAAGCATGTCTGGATTAGATAAACTAGTGGTCGAGTTATGGACCATGAATTCACTCTCTTTTGCATAGAATTGTTCTTAATTGTCAGTCTTCGTGTTTCCTTTCATGGTATCTCAAATTGGAAAAGATTTAGTGGCTGATGTTGCGTTATACTGAGAGTGAGAGAGTGATCCGGATAAGGTTAAAACATAAGCTGCTGTGAGTTTATTAATATTTGAAACTTTATATATTCAGTAAAAATGAAAATAATTTGATCAATCTGGAATTATAACTGTCAATTATGAAGTTGTTGTTTCTTTATCCATATTCCATGCTGAACTTTTGGAAACTTAATTAGGTTCTCTCTCTTTTTAATTGGAGATGTTACGTGCAAATTGGCAAGTTCAACTTGCCTACATTATCGGTTTAACGTGTATACCAAATTATACCAAAATCTTAGTAATTTTTGTAACTTGGTAAACTATAATTTGCTAGTAATTTTTGTACTTTGTATTGAATGACCTATGGGAGTCTTTCAAGGAGTGAGTGTGTATGGCGCTGGAGTGCCTTCACTACTCGACGGATTGATAGATATTTACGGAATTGGAGTATTTGCGCCTCACTTACTGCAATGTTTTTTACCTTATGGAATGATTAATATTGCACCAGTTCATGCGCTGATACCTTTTCCAATGTATTGTAGCATAAATACGGTGTACTAAATGGCATCTTATGCAACAATGATCTTGGCAGTACCTGCTATCATTCTTCAACTGCTGTAACATTTAACGTTGTTGGAAACCTTAAGGTAAGATCTTTCTACCATGATTAGATCACTTTCTCAAGGGTAAAATTCATTGTACGATCAATTGAGTTCTTACCAAGAATTAAGAATTAGTGGAAAATCTTCATTCATTATAGCTATAGCGGCGGTTTTTCAATAGCTAAGATGACTAATGGAGGAGTGGACTGTAGCGTCGAATGTACTGGAAACATCAAGGCCATGATTTCTGCATTTGAATGTGTTCATGATGTAAGATTTCATAGTTCATAGTAGATATTCCGTTTTCTTTTGTCAAAGCTATTGAACTAAAACTAATAAATAATTATATGGGGCTGGGGAGTTGCTGTTTTAGTGGGAGTACCGCATAAGGATGTTGTATTCAAGACCCACCCAATGAACGTATTGAACGAGAGGACTCTAAAGGGAACGTTCTTAGGAAACTACAAACCTCGCACGGATCTTCCATTGGTAGTAGAGATGTATATGAATAAGGTAAATTCGAAATCTTAGAATAAAAAGTTTCCCTTCCAATAAGTAAAGAGTATACATTGTTTTTTCTCCAATAAAGTTATCAATAGTCATTATTGCTGTAGGGACTGGAGCTGGAGAAGTTCTTAACACATGAAGTCCCATTTTCGGAGATCAACAAAGCATTTGAATACATGCTTCAGGGGGAAGGTCTTCACATGGAAGAATAAATGTTGGTCTGATTGCTATGTTCTTTGATAGTATTAGTAGAAAAGAGTCGGATTATGATGTTTGTCTGCTCATTGTTTTACATTTCCTATGTATAAATTTGAATAAGATTGTGTAAAGTTGTTACTTACATACATATCAACAGCTTTTGTCCAAGTGTTTTTTTGTAGAGAAATGTATGAGTGTTGCAATGAAATTTACAATTAACTCCAAAATTGTTGCTTTGTCTTAAAAAGTTTTGTAAAATTCATTATACGATCAATTGGTGTGCACTTTTTCAATAGCTATACCGGCGGTTAAGAAAACTGCCGGTATAGTTAATTTGATTGGCATTAAATACAGACTACAGCGACGGTTTTGCTAAACTGTCATCATAAACATCTATGGCGACGGTTTTCTAACTGTCGTAATAGGTAATTTTTAGTAACATTTTTTCGGCGGTTGTCTAAACTGTGACAATTTTTTCCCGACGACAGCATTTGTGCAACTCTCACTCTCTGACTCCTCCCCCTCTTTATAATTCTGTCTTTCTCTCTGTCTCAAACATTCTCTATCACTGAGAAAATATTTCCCTCTATAATTCTCTCTCGTTCTAACACTATCGGGACAATGAGTTTTAAAACTTCTAAAACTATAAAGCATTATCACAAAATTCTTACCAAACAACTTTTGATTATTACTGATTGAATTTCAAGTGTATAACATACTTCTTAAATAACTAGTAAAACCACTCCTTAGATAATAGCATGTGTCGTAACAATTCAATTTTTCATGTCATATCTTCATAGTTTGGGAACATACTCCTTCCATTCATATAAATGAGAAATAATCACAGAGCATGCGTTGTTGTGTCATTAGTAAATAAATGTGAAAATAAAATAAATTTAATTGTTGAACCTATTTTTCAAACATTTCACTTAACACAACACATGAAATATAATATTTAAACTAATGTTGGTACCTACGCAAAGAACTCTATTTGAAATAGTGATGAAGAACTTATCAATCTACTAGTCTCTAACAATCGCACTCTGTAGACAACAACATGCAAGATTACTATTATTTTGTTTAAGATTACCTTCTACCTAATGTAGTGTTAATGCACATTGCACATACTTTGCATGTACATTCATCATTTTTTTTTTAAATTAGTAAGTGGTGAGTGAATCTCAAATACAAAAAACTAAGTGTTTTTTTTTAAAGAAATTACAATATGAAAAAGTAATTAACTAATTGTTAAGCATCACATGTATATTGGAACGTCAATTTATGAATAGTAAGACTACGAAATGGACAAAAGTGTTGAAAATAATTTATCCATTCCTTCTCTATGTTAAATTTATTTAATAATTTACGTGCAAAAGCACTGCTAGAAAATTCAAACCTAAATTTAGGTATTGACGTATGAAAAAATACAAAATATTATTTAAGTAATTTAAATACATGATTAGGGTTATATTTATCTTTGTAAGAGTCTCTAATTGTCGATCTCATTGATAGAATTAAAATTAGATTGAATATCAACCATAAATTCACTATCAACCCATAATTCATTTTGTAAGTTATTAGGAATTTATGTACTAATACATTTTTTAGGGAGTAGTAATATCAATTTGGACTAATTAGTTTGCTAGTTCAAAAGATTCATATTGACATAAAAACATGATGACTTAAATTTTTACGGAGTGTACTTAATAAATAAATAAGTTATTAGTTACAATTGATTGTACTATAATACTATATTCATGTCAAGGAACACATACATTCCTTCTCATCTCTTCTCCTTTCACCCTTTTCCTGAACCTGAAAAATGAAAGGGTACAACATAGATAAAGAGAGGCAAAAGAGAAAAGAGAACGAAAGCCGTGTGATGATTTAAAAAGTCTCTCTCTTTCAATTTTTTCTTTTCGCTCTTGATCTCCATCCTCTTTTTGCTTGCCTCTGTCTGCCACTTTTGCTTTGCAGTTTTCATTTTTATTTTGGGTCTTTGTGAATTTATGTCTAAGAAAAACAGAAAAAATGATTTGAGAAAGTCATCGACGATGAAGAGGTAAATTATCCTAATGAGTGCCTTACTTCCTTGTTGCTACCACCGATGAAGAGTTCGGCTCAGAAGCTAAGAATCCTCTGAGATAGAGATAGATAGTTGGCGTTCCAACTTTGATTAGAAAATTTGAGACCAATCTCTCTGATATTTATAGTAAGGTGAAAATTAATTAACAAAGAGAAAAATGGTTTACGTTAACAGAAAACACTTAAGGGGAATCGTAAGAGACTTCTTGACAGATCAGTAAATGAAGTAGATGTGATTTGAATGGAAGAGGGATTTGAGGGGAATTAGAAGAAACTGCTGAGGAAAGTGAGGATAGTTCATTATGAGAGTACATTCATTGAATTGTTGAGAAAAAAGTTGAGGGGCAATTTTAGAAATCAAATGTTTCTCTCCTGAATTAAAATTCTTTATAAGGTATTAGATATATTGTATTTTTCCTATGTCAAGTAACTAATTATGGTCACACGTGATTAACCTCTATTTCCAATAGTTTCTTAATTATAGTGTTTCACGTCATCAAATAATAGCAAAAGAAAAATAACCATGGTAAAGGAGTTGAACGGATCAAATCTGATATGAAATGTATAAATACAAACAATAAAAGAGAATTTTTTAAATATATTTTTTATTTTTTAAGTAAATGATTATATCCATTCAAATCTAAACAGATGTGTAATGTTTAATATCCCATATTTCCTAAATAGGAATCTAAATATTGAGCCCACTAGCTCCTATAATGGTCCTCTTACAAAATTATTTGGTATGTTATTTTTATAAAATCTTCAGTAGGAATAACTCTTAAATTAGTTAAAAATGTAAATATGACCGATTGAAATGCACATTTTTTTTTATAAAAAAGAATGAATCACATTTTTCTTATTGGGAGTAGCCTCTCTTTATCATTTTGTATGACTCAATTATCTTGTTAAAATTTATTAAATTTTTAAGAACTATTAATATTTATGTTAGAGGTGTGGCCTATTGTTTTTAATTTAACTATAAATTTAATAAAGAGTGATACATGTAACTACACGGTTATGTTATGCAAGTAGGAATGATGAACTCCTTCTCATCTAGTAGAGTCAAATATTATTGAGTAGGAAAAATTGATTTATTCGTACAACAACTATTGTTGTTTTTTTCTAGATCATGAGTTTGCTTAATTATCTATATTCTATATTTTAAATAATTACAATATTATTTGAGAAACACCAGTTATGGTCTTATAGTTTTCTTATTCTTTTAAGAGTTAAATCCAATTTACATCCGTATAATTTGACTCACTGACAATTTATATTTCTAAATTATTTGTTAGCTTCAAATACCCTTAAACTATGTAGATTAGTCATTCATACTCATTTCCACTACTTCTATTAAAGACTAACAAAAAGTTTTTTAAATCAAATTAAAATTAAAATTACAAATTTTTAATAAACTAATAACTAAATAAAACACTAAATAAACTTTGATTACAATTTTAAGGGTATAAATTACCGACAAGTCAAATTTTATGGGTGTAAATTAGATTTAATCCTTCTTTTTAAGTTTATGATGCACTTATTGACATTTGTTAAATAGATATCAATTGTTTAATTAATATTTCTTAATTTAATAGGCTACACTATTAAATGGTCAGTGGATGATATGTTATGTGGATTAGGGGTGGTAACCGGGTCGGGCCGAGGCCGGTGTGCGGTCCGAGTGGTTCATGTGCCGGTCCTGAGTTCTTTCAGGTGATTCACGGGCCGAGTCTAGGACGGGCCCGGCCGACTAATCAAACCGGACCGTGCCCCTTCCTTTTAACATGTTAATTTTTAAAATTGTTGATGGGGAGATTTGAACTTTGGTGGGAAGGGAGGAAACATAAATAAATATCACTAAACTAAATAAAAGACATGTTATAAAATAATTTTTTATCACTCTAAAATCTCAATAGAAATACTTGTCATAATAATAATAATAATAATAATAATAATAATAATAATAATAGAGACTCTAAGTATCCTAAAATTATTATTTTATTTATTGAATTTGAGAGTTTCATCACTATAAATTAGGCACATCCCAACTAGGTTGACACCTGTCTATTTATCAATCACTTGTAACAATATAAAAAATTACATGTAAATTATCTCAAAATATACTAAATAATTAATAACTAATATATAATTCATGTTCATTAACATCTAAATCTTGAATGACACAATCTTATCATTGTTGACATCTTGTGGTGGCATTAGCCCAATCATTAACACAAATGAGAGCTTCCACAATGACAGAAGCTAATCTACCTCTTTTTTTTCATACACACGTCCACCTGCATAAAAAGCAGACTCTGATACTATTGTAGAGACCAGAGGGATTAGTAGACCGTGCACAATAATAGAAAGAATAGGATAACTCGTTGAAATTACTTTCCATCATTGTAAATTATCTAACTCATCATTTTTTTAATCCCATATCTCGTTTAAAAAAAATTATAAAGTTATGATCTATGATGAGTAGAAATAATGTTATTCATTTTAAGATTCATTCTTTGTAGAAAAATATTCATAGAACTACCTACTTGTATAGATGAATTACTACCATCAATAATATTACTTTCATCATTTTTTATATTTTGATTTATATAGTGAATAAAATGAATGTAAATATAAATTTAGTTCTTTAATTCTACAATAGGGGGAACTCCTAAATTTTTAGAAATTAAATCAATAAAACTTTTAATTCCAACTAATTTTATCTTAAGGTCAATAGCAGTAGCGAAACAAAAAAAAATATTAGAAATATTAAGGAAACATTTTAAAATTTTCTTCCATTTTCAGAACAATAGGTCGAAATAAATCATATGTCTTATAACGTGTAAAAATACTAATAATTTCTAAAAATTGTCTATTAACAAGATGTGAAGTTGCATAGTAAACTCAAAAAAACAATTAGTAGAAATATAAAAATGTTCCAAAAACTCAAGAAAGTAATGAGCTATTTCACAACTACTAGTATTTACTACAGTTTTACCTTGTTCTTCATTTACATAATTATAAATTACATTCCAATAAGGTTTTGATGTCATTGACATTAAATATATAGAGTTTCATCTATTATCTACATATGTTCATAGTTTTCTTGGTTTTAAACTATAATCTTTGCGTGATTTTAAATATTCTTTTTGTCAAGTACTTGAGACTATAATATATGTAAGAGCAATATGTATTTCTTGCAAATACGGTGATATTTATTCCATTCCAATTTTAACAACTAAATTAAGTATATGACAAACCCATGGCATGTGTAATAAAAATATCTTATTAAAATTAATCATAAAATTATCTCTGAATAATTTAATAGCACTATCATTTATACTAGCATTCTCAAGATAGTCAAAATGTGATACTGAAAATTCCATTACAAATACCATATTCACGCAATATAGTCAATATATGTTGAAAAATTACATTACTTGTGTGAGGGTAGTAATCACATCGTCGAAAATCTACTATTTTTTTTATTTAAATCTCATTTATGATCAATAAAATGTGAGGTAACAACAATATAACCCTGCACGTTACGTGCACTCTATAAATCAGAAGTAATACAAATAGACATAGAAGGAGAAGAAGAAGAAAATTGAATTAATTCATCTTTCATTTATGGTAATGTTTAATTACATCACCTCTAACAATGTTTCTAGGAACATGTTTATAATGTGGATTTAGACATTCTCTCAAATATTCTTCTAAATCAGGATCTTCAGGATAACTCAAAGGTTATTCATAAGCAATTATATATTTAGTTAACCATTCCCTAGTTTTAGCTGTGAATATTGAAAATTTCTAGAACCGAATGCATTTATTTTAGTTTGTTTAGAGTCATCTTTCTGGTGATCTACTGCATGCTTTGTAACAATATGTCTAGAACTTGTTCTAGTTCCTTGACCAAATTTTCAAACATAATCAGTTGGACAATGCTTACATTTTACCCTAATGTTTTCACTACCCTCAACAGATATAATATCAAAATGCTCCCATATTTTAGAAGATTTAACTTTTTTATTTTGAGGTTTAGATGTTGCAGTTGATGGAGTAGATAATGGTTCATTTTCCTCAGAATGAAAATCATTTTTCTCACTAAAATCAACATTTTCATAATCAAGATATCTTGAATCCATTGAGCAAAAAAATAATAAAACAAAAGTTACCAACAAGAAGATCGTTGTAATAGATGAGAGTTGAGCATTCCTGCATAAAAATCGAGATTAGATATCATTGCATTTAAAGAATCTAACAAAAAATTAACTAAATCAATGTGTAAATTACCCTTTCTTAAATAGTAGAGAGTAAGAGTTGAGAGAGGAGAGAGGTTGAGAGAGAGGCAGAGAGCAGAGATTTGAGAGAGAGGCAGAGTCGCAGAGAGCAGAGAGTTGGGAGTAGAGAGAGGCCGAGAAACAGAAAGTTGAGAGAGCTAGAGAGCAGCGGTTGAGAGAGAGGCACATAGTTGAGAGTAGAGAGTTGAGAGAGAGGCAAAGTCACAAAAAGCAGAGGTTGAGAGAGAGGCAGAGAGTTGAGAGAGAGGCAGAGTCACAGAGAGCAGAGAGATGAGAGTAGAGAGAGAGGAAAAGAACAGAGAGTTGAGAGAGTTGGGGTATAATTGTATGAATGATATATTTAAATGAAAAAAACCGTTGAGAGAGGTAGAGAGCTGAGAGCTCGACTGCTTGCTTAGCAGTTGGCTTTGAGTCCTTCGACCACTGCTTGCATTAAAGCAAGCGGTCGAAGCCACCTGTCCTGCTTGCATTTAAAGCAAGAATTCGCTGCTTGCTGCTTGCTTTAATGCAAGCTGTCGAAAACAATGTTAGGTATATATTATGTTACATGATCGTTTTTCTCATTTTATTCTCTTTACCTATTCTCTTATTGTTTTAATTTTATCTCCCGATTTTCCATCCATGAATAACCTAAAGAAATAAATAAATTATGTAAATCTGAATTGGATTAATAACAATCATACAAAGAAGTGAAAAAAATTCTATATTTGTATAATTATATTTCATATCAAATTTCTCATCTTAAATTCAATTTTTATGATACTAAGTTGTTCATGTTTATCCATATCAACTAAATATTTGGACTTGAATATATTGTATTTTCAGCCATTGTCTTTAAATGACCACAAACTCATAAACTTTGAACTATCATCTTCTTAATTAAAATACACGTATGACACATCTCGTTATCTAACGTTGTATTTTTTATTGATTGGTCAAACAAACAACACAGAGCGGTTTGAAATCATCTCCTTTACAAAGAAATATTTTTATCTGAACAATTGATGTTGCTTTTAACGGATCAAATCTTTCGTTCCCTACAAATTTATTAAATTTTAAATTCTGAAACATCGAAAACAGTATTAACGTTTCAGCTTTACAAAAAAAGTAGCTCTTGTATTCTTTTAAACAAGAGAGGATACAAATCTATATAGACCATAGAACTTACATTTTCACTCAATTGATTAAGTTATCATGGTAATATTGAAAACTGTTGAATGTTTTAGGGTGATTATCCAACCTTCAAATATTGATATTTTCCTCTACTAACAAAAAAGTTTCATTGATAAACGAGAGATGATCCAAACCTACATATACCAGAAATGAATAACATATATTTCTTTATTTATTATTTTTTTGTCTTACATAGTAAACTAAAATTATTGAAAGTTCGATTTTTACTTTTCTTTTTCAAACACTTAATCTATACAAGTTTGAATTTTCATTTTCCATCGGGAAAATCTTTGGATTTTCTCCGATAAAAGACACTTAACAGTCTCTCCTATAAGTTTTCGTACAAATCAAGAGTATGGTTAAACCTTAGTAATCTAACCATGTTAAATAATTTTACCATGCTTTTCTTGATTGTATATCTCATATTTACCTATACGCGTCTAATTCTTTAACTAAATCTACACTCAATTAAGAATCTAAACCACCGATCTCGATCTTTTTTAATGTTCAAATGATGAAGATCCCGACGAAACATGATCTGAACTCGTCGATGAAAACGAATGATAACATGCTCGTCGAATTACTTATTATACTTTGAGCTAAATCAATTTTAGAAGAGTCCTTCAAAGGAATGCTCTTTTGAGGTCCTGAGGAAAAAGGTATAGCCCGCTATGAAGTATGCAAAAGTAACATAAAAGCAAATGGGCTCTATTATATCCCATGAGAGATCCCAAAATGTTTGTCTCATGAAAGCGACTGTTTGGCAAACCATAAACCCTAGTTCCCATCGGAGCTCACGGCGGGTGAGGGTTTCAGCCTTTGCTTCATTTTGGCCCTTTGCTTCCCCATTTCTTCTAGTTTTTTATTCTTGGATCATTCGGATTTGTTGATTCTGATACCAAAATTATGCTTTTTATAGCTTTGGCTACCTGTAATCTTGAAGTTTAAAATGTTCCATTAGCAAGATGATAAAACAAAAAATTGTTTTTTTAAATTTTAAATTAATAACATTTTCACATTAGTACTTGTTTTAAAAATAAATTATGTATACAAACTACTCCACAAATCCATCAAGAAGCATAAGTTTATGAACCAATATGTAGTGCATCCATCACACTGATATCGGGCTAAGATCATAGGTTTATCTGTAAATACATATCATTCTTAACTTTCTATTGAAAAAATATCACTTTCTCATATATAAAAAAATTATATCTCTGACCCACCAATTCAACTCAAAATTATTGTTTACTTATCTTCCCATGGTAACTATCACATCACAAAATCACGTCACCAATTTTATCCTCTTCATCTATATTCTCTCTTCTTCTCCGAAAACTGAAATTTGCCTTTCCCCATGTTTTCGACTGGCTAGCGGTGTCGGTTGGGTAGAAGGGTGGAAGTTTAAGAAGGCACCTAAGGAAATGAGAATGAGATGGGGCGAGAGAGAAAAATGAAATGGAAGGGTAGAGTTAGTAATTATGCATATTATACACATAGAATACGCTTTTATTACTTTTGCCGTATCCATTCCTGAATATAACTGAAAAGTTAATATATATATGTATATGTATATAATTACTAACATTATACACATAGAATACGCTTTTATTACTTTTGCCGTATCCATTCCTGAATATAACTGAAAAGTTAATATATATATATATATTACTTTTGCGGTGTCAATCCCAAATATAGCTGAAAAGTTAAAATAAATAAATAAATATATATTTCATACAAAGTACATAAAACATGTGTAGTTTGTTAGATGAAAAATATAACGTGTAAATAACACCTCAAAGAGGCGCTTGGTGTAAGTGAGACCACTGAAGACTTGCTTTGGCATTCTTTCTTTTTAAACTGCCAAACTTTCAATGCTGTATTTTATAAAAGAGAATATATAATATCTGGTTAATTCTTGTATCCAACTTTTTACATACGGTAAATTATTGAACAATTTTGTATTGAATATTTTCATTTTATTCTCGAAGTATACTTATCAAATAATACTCTGTAATTAGTTTTAGGGTTATATAATTCAAACAGAACTGTAAAAGTTAAAGAACTAAATTGGTCTAGCCCTGTACGGTTCAATTTGTTTGGTTTAGCGGTTCTTGTTCGCACCCTATTCCTAGCACTCCTAAACCATCCCTAATACTCCCAAACCATGAAGCAATTTCTGTTATTTACTTATTACTCATGTGGGTATTAGGGGAACTTAATTGTATTCTATGTTTTGTGTGAAGGGAACTGCCACTGTGGAATTTTCTTGGAAAATTGAATTTTGCTTTTCCCCATGTTTCCGACTTGCAAGCTGCGTCTGTTAGGCAAATGAATGGAATGGAAGTTTAAGAAAAATGAAATGGAAGAGTAGAGTTAGTAATTATACATATTATACACGTAGAATACGCTTATATTACTTTTGTTGTGTCCATTCCCAAATATAACTGAAAGTTTATATATATATATATATATAACATGTGTAGTTCGGTAGATGGAAAATACAATGTGTAAATAACAAGTCAAAGGGGCGCAAAAATATTTCAAATCCGTCTATTAATAAAACTAAAAGAATATTTTACTTATAGAATTTAATTATATAATATTCATATTTTATTTAATAATTGAATGTATCTATTAATATTGCTCTATTTGTATTTTAAAGAAGTTTTCATAATAGAATGTATTGTCTACTTGAAAATATAAAATATTTTTATTTGTGATAAAAAATGTAAAATAACGTGTAACTTCATAAATAACTGATGAAAGATAATTTTACAATGTAGTGCTATCATGTACCAAACAATATATAATTAGTATGACTTTTTAATCAATATAACATCAAATATTGGACTGTACTATTTAAACTAATACAATACAGTATAATCAAATCGGATAGATTCACTACACTAATATTCAGTAGTACACTAACTACTAAACGAGGCCCAAGCATCAGCTACATTCTTTCACTTTCTACCTCCTTGCCCAGATCTATCTCTTCCGACATGCTTCTATCTTTAATTCTCCGTCTGGCGCATCTCTCTCCTTCTCTTATTCTGGACCTTTTGGTCATGCTCTATGTCTGTAGTTCTCCACTCTCAGTCTCACTCATCTTTGTCACTCTCGGCTCACGATGTCTCATTTGTAGCACTCGTTCGTACTCCCTTCATCCGTCGCGCAACTCTCAGCTCGTGATGTCTCAATCCGTAGCTTTCCACTCTTAATCTGTTCAGTTGTCGCGCTAGTCTTTGTATACGGCTTGATCTCGTAGATTTATTCATTTTTTTCTTGGTTGTACCTCTGCTGTGGTATATTTCAGAGGAAATGTTATTGTTAGTTTGTGTATCATGTATAATTAGCTGATGATAGAGTCAATCTTGATTTATAAAAATTCATGAGTTTTTGGTTGTTTAATATAGATTTATTTATTTCAATGCAACTACTGAAGATTTTAGAATCTGAGAGATTCTTTAAGTTGTTCATTGAAATGAGTTTGTTTAATTATTGGAGTATTTTGAGATTTGTAAGGAACCTGATTTAGGGATATTGATTTTAGGGTTTCTAATTCTAAAGAATAGACGTGGAATTAGTGTTTTTTGTTAAATTAAAATTAATGAACTGACGAACCGAATTGATTACTCTAATATGGTTTGGTTCAATTCTTTTAGTAATATCAGTTTGGTTTGTTCTAGAGTATTGGTTCAATTCTTTTAGTAATATTAGTTTGGTTTGTTCTAGAGTATTAGAGGACCGATTTTATAAGTTCGGTTACAAATTTCACATAATAACCAATCGAATGGAATTGTACACACCTCTAGAATTTTATAGCAAAACCTCAGCTCTCATCATCATCTCTTTTCAATGCGGGATAACCTTGCTTTTGGCATTCCTTTTTCTTAACTGCTATTAGCATTCCTGTAATAAGAATTCTTTTTTTGCACTCCTATGATAGGAGTTCAGGTATTTGTAATATATTGTTATATAATTGTAAATTCAGTAGCCAAATTTTCAATACCGTATTTTATAAATGAAAATATATAATACCCGTTTAATTCTTGTACCAAACTTTTTACACACTAGAAATTATAGAGCGAATTTTTATTGAATGTTTGATCATTTAATTCTTGAAGTATACTTACTGAATACTGCTATGCATTTAATTTTAAGGATTTATAAATCGAATCAAACTGTAAAAATTAAAGAACTGATTTGATCCAGCCAGGTTCAGTTCAAATTGTTTGTTTCGGTGGTAGTTTTTCACACCCTTATTCCCTAGTACTCCCAAGCAACCTCTAATACTCTCATACCACGAAACGATTTCTCTAATTTATTATTACTCTCGTGGGTATTAGGGGAACTTCATTGTTTTCTATGTGGGTATTAGGGGAACTTCATTGTTTTCTATGTGGGTATGGGTATTAGGGGAACTTCATTGTTTTCTATGTGGGTATTAGGGAACTTCATTGTTTTCTATGTTTTGTGTGACGAGAATTGCGGACTGTGGTATTTTCTTGGAAATTTGAATTTTGCCTTTCTCCAAGTTTCCGACTAGCTACCTGTGTCGGTTAGGTAGAAGAGTGGATTAAGAAGGCGCCTGAAGAAATGTGAATGAGATAGGGCAAGAGAGAAAAATGAAATGAAAAGGAAAAGTTAGTAATTATGCATAACGTTCTACGCTTATATTACTTTTGTCGTGTCCATTCCTAAATACAAAATGTATAAAATATGTGTGGTTCGTTAGATGGAAAATACAACGTGTAAATAACACCTCAAAGGGGTGCTTGTTGTAAGTGAGCTAGCAGTAGCATTGGGTCTTTGTAATATATTGTTATATAATTGTAAATTCTGTAACCAAATTTTAATACCGTATTTTATAAATGAAAACATATAATATCCATTTAATTTCGGTATCAATCTTTTTACACACTGTAAATTATTGAGTGAATTTTTGTCATATGATTATTTGATTATTTAATTCTTAAAGTATACTTACTGAATAGTGCTATGTATTTTGTTTTAGGGTTATATAAATCGAATCGAACTGTAAAAAATTATAAAATTAATTTTGGCCAGCCGGTTCAGTTCAAAATTAATTATGGCGGTTCTTTTTCACACCCTTATATCCTAGTTTTCCGAAATCATCCCTTATACTCCCAAACCATGAAGCAATTCCTCTTGTGGGTATTAGGGGAACTTAATTGTTTTCTATGTTTTGTGTGAAGAGAATTGCGCACTGTGGTATTTTCTTGAAAAATTGAATTTTGCATTTCCCCATATTTGTGATTGGCTATCGATTAAACAAATGGGTGGAAGTTTAAAAAGACGCTTGAGGAAATGAGAGTGAGATGGGGTAAGAGAGAGAAATTAAATGGAAGGCTAGAGTTAGTAATTATGCATATTATACGTGTAGAATACGCTTATATTGCTTTTTCCGTGTCCTTTCACAAATACAACTAAAAATTTCAAAACAATATATATACATATATATATATATATATAAAAGATTGATAAATAAAATTGATAAATATAAAATTATATATGTTCATTATAAATGAAAAATAATACTATTTGATCTTAAATTTGCTCCAAGTAAATTTCAAAATATAATGATAGAATTCTTTAATCAATTCTTAATTGACTACATTATATATATATATTTTTTTTTTATGAGAAAATTAGAGAGGGGTATTAAGATGCAAGAATAGAACACCAAAACAGTAAATCTATATTAAGGTGTAAGATTAAAAACTTACACAAACAGTTTTATTAGCAACGATTAATTAATGCGCCTGCTCACTAATTAATGTTAAAAAAAAAGAAGAAAGATTTATAAAAGAGGGAGGGAGAAGAAGAGAGCTTTGCTCTCAAAACCAATTTTTCTCTCAAATAGTTTAAGAGTTGAAAATGAGTTTTGAGGAACAAATGAGAGATAACTATCTATTTATAGCCAAGGAAAGTGAAGTTCACCGGAAACCAATCACTTACATAAATTATTCTATTCTACAAAAGTAAAAACATCTTAAAATTCTACTTTTGTTTACTTTTGACTAAAAATAGTAAAAATCATAAATAGTTGACAACTAGTACAATTACAAAAAATGATAAATTACAAAGATTCATTGATAATTATAATCTTGGATTCTTGCGTCTTCATGATTGTGTCTTGAAAAGAGTCATTATGACTATTGTTGCTTTATTTCGGTGGAACCACTGTTGTTTCTTGATAATTGCTATCTTGAATTTTAGTATCTTTATTACTGTTATTTTGAAAGTCATTGTGACTTTTGCAGAGTCATTGTTGCCGTTGATAATTGATTGTTGGGTATCATTATAGTCGTTGCATTGGGACTATTATAATATATTTCTGAATTCCTTGATATTGGCATTGTGCCAAGGATGAATTATTTTGTTCATTTACCACTCAGATCAATATTATTGAATGAGTCCTTCAATTACTGAGGAGTAACCTTTCTGGATGATTGATCTTTTTAGTTTAATTTGGTGACTTGGCTTTACAGATAATTTAGAGTCAGATTCATTATTGTCTTCTAAAAGGAAAAACATTTTTTAGATTAGTTTTTTCTCCAATTTAGATTTTGGTTTCGTGGCCTTTGATTTATCCTTTGAAAAGAGTTTTGATTTGGTTATGGATTCAGATTTTGATGCATTTGGACTGAATGGTTTGCTAGTCTCATAATGCATTTGGCCTTTGATTTTAATGGAGCCTGGATAAAAGGATTTGCTAGTCTCATAATAGGATGAATACTTGTAAAATCATAATTGATGAATGCAATTATTTTTTGGGTATTCAACTTATCCCACCATTTAACATAGTAGTCTCTGGTAAAGATTTTATTTTCAACCCAGTATTGTCATTTCAAAATTCAAGATATTTTATATTTTATTGAAAAACAAAGTATTTTGGAAAGGAAACTTCAATTGGTGAGGACTTGTAAATCTTTAAAAATAAATTGAAACATTGTTGTAAATCAATAGAAAAAAGTCCTAAGTTAAGACCATGAATGAACCACCATTTTAAGAACCAATTTAAAAAATCAATTTTGGAATTGTTATCAAAATTTAAAAACCAAAAGTGAGAAAAATCACTATTTTGATGTAAGAAAATCTTGTGTCATCCATCAATATAGTCAAAATAATTATATTATTTTTATTCAAAAGTACTTTGAAACTTGAAGGATGGATATTTCATTCCACCATAGTTATGATCATGAGGATGGAAAAAGAATGGTAAATGATTCTTTCTTCAGAATTTCTAATTAGACTAATTTTTATGAATTCTGTTTCTAAGAGAATGTCTCTGTAAAAACTAAATTTTTTGTTATTATGTCCAGGAACATAATGGAATTTAAGGATAAATAGGCTTTGACAATTTGAGTAGGATCCTTCAAATGAGCGAATGTAGGCGCAATATGAAAGAGATTTTTGCTAGCCATTTTTTGAAAATCAAATGATGATTTCTTGTATTTTGAAAGTGATTGGGTATCAAATGATATTAAGAATGGGTCAAATTGGTTGACCATGGTTGATTGATGATTGGATCTGATGGACCCAAGTATTCTTGATTGAGCTTAGTTTGAAGTAGAAGACTAGTCATTGATTTGAGCCTTAAGGGCCAATTGTTGAGTCAAAGACTCTTCTATTATTGAATAATTAATCATTTTCACATGTTTTTTACAAGTGATGTTATTTCTTTTGGTTAAGGATTCTACAGCATGCCTATGTCTTTTTTGAAATCCGTCAGGCATGACGAAGAAAGTTCATTCTAATATCAAATTTTTTTTATTGTTTTGTTTGAAAATTCAATTTTAAAAATTGCTTGTCCCAAGAGATTCACAGTTAAAATTTCTCTGTTATCATACCAGATTTCATTATCTTTGTGAACATATACTTTTTCACTTTTCCCATACCATTGAATTAAGCCTGCATTGAAATCATGCCTCAATCCAATTTCTTCCAAAATTGTATCCAATTCATTAATCTAGTCATTTCTTGGATATTCAAATCCATTATGACCATAATTAATGTATGAGAATTTTGAGCAAAAAGCGACTGCCCTTCCATTGAGCTTTTTTATTTTAAAACTTTTTAATTGAGTATTTTGGGTTCTACCTTTTCATATTCTAGTAGGTCAGATTCCTCAAATTGCTCCATTGCAGAATCTTGGTATGATTTCCTACAAAAGATTATAAGTAAGAGAGTCAAGAATTTATTTATTGATAAATTAAATGTTAAAATTATGAGTACTGAGAAAAGGCTACTACCTGACAAAAATTTGTTTTAAAGTAATATTTTTTTCATCCAAAAGACATTTTGCAGATTTGCCGTTGATTTTAAAAAGACATCTTTGAATCAAAGCAAATTGTATGATTTGATTAATAATGGAATGATATATTTCAAATTCAAGAAATCTAATGTTATTGAAACAAACTGATTTTTCTTGCAGAGACAATAAAATCTATTTTATTTATTATCTTGGAATTCAACTTAAAATATTTCCAACATTATTTGACATATTTAGAGAAAAAAATAATATTACTAAAGCAAACAATTGAGAGATTCAACCAGTATTGTTTAATAAGAATGAAGCAATTAAGAAGTTAACGAATTGGTTGAAAATTCCATTTATTGTACATGGAGTATTTTTAAGATTAAATGGCATTATTTTATAACTATCAAATACAATAATATTATTTATCTGGTTTTGCCAAAATCCAGACTTTATGTCAATCTTAGAGAATACATCAGTATTTCTAAGTCTTGCTATTAAGTCTTTTTGTTTGGTATTGAATATTTTATCCATTCCATAACTTTTTGTTTGGTATTGAATATTTTATCCATTCCATAACTTTGTTAAGGGTCTTGTAATCAATTATTAAACAAAGGAACTCCTCATTCAAAGATTTTAATTTGATTTTGAAGAGCATGATTTTGAAGTTGTTCTTCAAATATTCTGAATTTCATTTCTCCTTGCAGAAAACACATGTTTTTCTTTACAATAAATTAAATTTATGGATTTGAAAATAGACTTTTGTTTTAGAGTTTTCAATTTCTCATTGTGAGAAAAAGAAAGAAATTTAAATTTTACAGGTTCATCCAAGGGATAAGTAATTATCCCATCATACTCTATGGTAAAATGATACAATAGAGAAATGAATGGTAAACCTAAAATAATTTTATCAGTCATATTTTTTACTAAGAAAATTATATTTTAAAACATGCATTGTCTTGGCAAATATGGACTTTGCAAATTTCATAATTAATATGCATACCAGTACCATTGGCAGAGAACAGAGATTCTCTTATCTTCTTAAAGTACTTGGTAGGAACTAATCATTCCTGCATATAATTTAAATCTTCTCCAGAATCAACAAGATCCATTATTATGAAATCTAAATCTTGAATAATTATTCTGGTCATTATGTGTCATTTCTTGATTTTGATATGATTAAAAATTTGGATAAAGTTATCATCATCTAGGTTGTTGAGATATGTTCTTCAATTTCATTACCAGAAATTGGGAATCTTCTAGGTTCTCCTAGTTCATTAGATTCATGATTCTTAATTAAACTCTCTATTTTGAAAATGTTTAATTCTTCTTTTATTTCTGTGTTTGAATGTTTGCATTCTTTTATTTAATTTTATATTTTTAATTTCTTTCTAAAGTTCTTATAAGTTAACTTCCTTTTATTTTCCCTTAACCTTATTGAATTTTTCTAATGGTTGTGGAAGACTTACAATATTATTATTAGACTTAGAATTTTCTTTCTTTTAGATTACTTTCTTAAGTCTTTTCAGATATTCCTTTTTTAATTATGGATTCTCAATTTTGCTAATTAAATCCAACAAGAGATTTTCTTGTTCTTCATTTTTATTTAAGACATTAATTTTTTGACAACAACTATCCCTACACCCCATAGTGATGTTAGGAGAATCATTGTCAGAACTTGTAAAGTTATATTCAGAGGATTCAGAGGATTCAAATTCTCCTAAATCTTCACTATCACTCTCATAATAATCTATTGTTTCTAAGATTCTAAACAATTCTTGTTTATCTTCATCAAAGAGTTTTAACTGATTAATTTTGTTTGTACTTGACAAGTGTTGGAAAGATGACAATTCTTACCACATTTAAAATACTTAATTTTACTTTTGTCAAATCTTTTATCGGGTTTTCTTCTAGAATAATTTTTATTCTTAGGGAAACGTTTGCCAAAATTTTTATTTTTAGAAAAGTATTGATCATGATTTTTATTTTTATCTTTGTGATAAGTTTTCCTATAAGGCTTATGGGTCCTCCTAGGGCAAAAAATAAGAAAATTTTCCTATTTCTTTGGGAAGGAGTAATAGCGAGTAAACTATATTGCTCGTAAAAAAATTTCCTATTTTTTTGATTTCTTTATTGATTTTCATATTAATACACATTTTTAAACCTTCTTTTGTATTGTAATAAATATTGTACCATAGGTAAGACTATTATAGTCTATATTTCCTTGGTCATTACTAAGGATTGTTCTAATTATGTGTGTGAACAAATTGGGTAATCCATTAATGAAATTATCTTTCCAAAATGGTTGATTGATATCATCCCTTGTCATTACTCTGGACAAAAATATATTTTTGTACCAGTTAAAATCACTTAGGGTAGGACACCTAAGATTGGTTAATTGATCATGGATGCTCATAGTGATATTACTTGTTGTTCTAATGAAGAGTTCAATTATCGTGTAAAGAAGTGTATTGATGGCATCAGACATTGTTTCGTGATCTTCACCAATAATTGGGGTTCCTTCATTATCAATCTTATCTGTTGAAAGGATGGAATTTTTGGATTCTTCTGGAGATGTTTTTCCCACCAGGAATGAAGCATTACTGTGACTAAGAGTTTGATTACCTCAGTATGAGGCAGATTGTGAGTGGTGATGTAGTTGTTGGCTACCATTGCCATGTGTTGCAATTTACTGAGAACTTCCTGCTCAGAAAGTCTATCAATATTCCATTTATATAATTTTTCTACAGACACAGAAAATTGATTAACGAATGAAGATTCAATAATTTGTATATCTGGAGGCATAGGTTTCTTATGTCATTTTCTTTCTAATTTATTAATTTCTAAATTTTTAAATGTTTCTTCAATATTATTATTTTTGAAGATTCATGGACTGTAGATGACTAATAGGAGGATTCTATCCAATGGCTATCTGACTCAAAACTATTGTCTTAGTTAATAACCTTAATAGTGGAAGATGGTTCTACAGATTTATTCTTCAATTCATGAAGCATTTTATCAATATGTTTATTAATGAGAAAAATATTCAGAGTAGTTTTATCTAAAAGATTTATTAAAAGTTTTGTTTTCAGAACTTCATTAGTTTTAGGTTCATGAACATCATCAACATTATTCTCAATTTTGTCTAATTGTTTACATATTGTAATTACACTCTGATTGCTGTAATTGAGTTGTTCAACTACTTTTTTATTTGGTTCTTCTTCCTTTGCAATCTTGAAAGGAGAAGCAGTGATTAAGAAATTTTTATGGTTAATCATAATTTTCTCAGAATGAGAATGATTGGTAGACACTACATTGGAGTCTTCCTTGACCCATTTATATTTTGAAATTACTTTGATATTTTTCTCGTAAATGTCCTCGATATAATCAAGGAAAAACATATCAAATCTAAATTCTTGCATGAATGCCTTCCATTCAGCAAGTATGATTCTTCTTTCGTCCATATTATATTTTTCTCTGAACCTATTACGTCTATCAAGATTGGCTGGGTCATCATTGTGTTAGGTTATCCTTTCCCAATCTGGTTTATATTCGTGACTCAGGGTATCTATATTCAAGACTAAGAGTTGAGGATTAACAGGATGAAGGTTTCCTTAGAAATCTGATTCAGTGGGTGTTTCAACTTCGTCAGGTTGTTCAGACTTATTATCAAAGATTGACTTACTAACTTAAGAACTTATGGCTATGCCTTTAAGTCTTAAATTTTTAATTTTTAAACTTTTTAATTCTTGTTCTAATTGTTGAATCCTAAGATCTTGATCATTATTAATGGATGATCCAGAAAAGGAATTTTTAGGGGTACTAGACTGGTTATACTCCCTAATTTGAGGATTAGAACTGGAAGATGATTGAAAGTTAATTTTAACAGTACCGTTCATGTACTGCTGGATGTAATTTACATCTTCAATTGGTCTTTGAGTTGAAGTAGGTTAACTTTCATTGGTTAAAAGCCAATTTGAGGGCAAGGTAATATCAGACCACCTAATTATTTTAGGAACTCTAATATTGGCATTACTTTGGTTGGATTGAATCAATAGGGTTTGATTCTTTGGAATCACATTGATGGAAAATTCATATTTGTTTTAGTGACTTTATAGTGTATTCAAAAAATTAAAGCTAGGGGTTGGGTAACTTCTAGGACTTGATAACCACTAGTTTTGATATTTAAAGTTAAAGATTTTAGAATATGAGAGTCTGCTAAACTAAAGATAAATCTGGAAAATAATCAAAATGGATTGGACCATTACATAGTGAGGATTCAATTAATCCTAAAATTTTATCATTAAAGTTTGTAAATCTTGCATCTCGCAAGGCTAACGAGACAGATGTATTTAGGCCTCTCCTTGTGAGTGGTTTGACTCAAATCTAGACTAAACCAAAATGAAGGACATTATATCCCTCTTTAATGTGATGTTTAATCGCATTGAGAGAAAGTAATTGACAAGTTTCATGCTCTTTTCCAAGAGCAGATATTTTTTCAATTATTTTTACATGATGCTGAGACTTGAAAGAAGCAACAAACCATGTTGATTTGTAATAATTTTTATTAGGGATTTTGGGTATATTACATACCTTATGATCTACTTGATCATCTGTTAGTTCAAAGTTTTCCTCATTTATTATGTCAGGTATTGAAGTTATTGTAGACCTATTACTACTAGAAAAATTACTTCTAAATAATCTACTCATGGCTCAAATAACTAAATTATTCTTAGGATTGAGAATTTCATAGTGTATTTTGGTTATTAATTTGTTATGATTTCTACAATCTCCTATAAGGCTCTGCCCTTCGCTACTTTGCCCCTACAACCACCATACCTTCGGGATTTACGTATCTAATAGGTCTTATTGTGCCTGAAGCTAACCAAATAGAAGCTGAAACGTCAGCCTCTGCCAAAGCATATTCACAAATTAGATAAACAAATAATATAGAGAAATAATCAATTATAAGAATAACCATCCACTTGGGCGGAGAGTAAGATTATGAAAAAACAATTATTCATGTAAGCAATTATAATAATAAAAGCCATAATAAGCGGTGAACAATTTAATTATGCAAATAATTGTAGAAAATGATTATTATCCCCACTAGGTTTAGCTCTGAAACTAAAATGTGCGGAATCAATTATAATTATGTGGAATTAGAGAGGGGGTATTAAGATGCAATAATAGAACACAAAAATAGTAAATATGTATTAAGGTGTAATTATCCCACTAACCTGGCTCTGATACCAAAATGTGCGGAATCAAGTATAATTATGAGGAAATTAGAGAGGGGGTATTAAGATGCAAGAATTAAAGAAGATAAATAGTAAAAAGTGTTGTATTAAGGTGCAAGATTAAAAACTTACACAAACAGTTTTATTGCAATGAATAATTAGTGCACCTGGTCACTAATTAATGTTTAAAGAAAAAGAAGAAGAAAGATTTATAGAAGAGGGAGGAAAAAGAGAGTTTTGCTCTCAAAACTAATTTCTCTCTCAAATAATTTAAGAGTTGAAAACGAGTTTTGGGGAACAAATGAGAGAGGTCTATCTATTTGTAGTGAAGGAAAGTGGAGTTCATCGATAACCCATCACTTACTTAAACAATTCTATTCTACAAAAGTAAATTTTACATTTATATTTGTGTCAACTTTTGACTAAGAATAGTAAAAGCATGAATAGTTGTCTAATTATTTGACAACTAGTACAATTATTATAGAAGAAGACAAAATGTAAAGATTCATTGGTAAGTATTATCTTGGTCTTCGTGTCTTTATAACTACTTTACCATGATTGTTTTTGTTGAAATGTTATTAAGACTACTGCACATGAGATTCCTTGATATTTGCTATCTTGGATTCTTGTGCTTTGATTGTTGATTTTGGAGAAATCATAATTACTGTCTGCAAAAATCATTGTGAGCAGTGATATTGATAATTACTTACCTTGAAAATCATTATGACCGTTGCATTGTGCTAAAGTGTTACGATAATACATCTTCAAATTTACCTTGACTCTTTGATTATGATTTTGTTCAAACATTGGCATTTTGCCAATGGTAAATTCTTCGATTCTTTCATTGACTGATCTAAATTTATTCATCATTATTGGTATTGATATTATCAAATGGGTCCTTCAATTGTTGAAGATTAACTTTTTTGGATGATTAGTAACTTGACTCTTTGGATGATTTAGAGTCGGATTTGTCATTATCTTCCAAAAGGAGAAGCAGTTTTTGAATTATTTTTTTCTCCATTTTGGATTTTGACTTCATGGCCTTTCATTTACCCTTTGAAGAGGGTTCTGATTTGGTTATGGATCCAGATTTGGATGGCTTTGGACTGGATGATTTTATTTGTTCATTTGGGTGAATTGACTCACTAATTTTTAATAGAGTTTGGATAAAAGGATTTGCTAGTCTCATAATGAGATGGACACTAGCAAATTCATAATTGATGGATGTAATTACTTTTTGGGTATTCAACTTATCCCATCATTAACATAATACTCTATGGTGAGGATTTCAT
This sequence comes from Datisca glomerata, assembly GCA_003255025.1. NCBI lineage: Eukaryota > Viridiplantae > Streptophyta > Magnoliopsida > Cucurbitales > Datiscaceae > Datisca > Datisca glomerata. The sequence goes on from QANY01006295.1 coordinate 828,499, forward strand.
TTTCAACCGAGTATCTATTTCAAAACCCAAGGTATTTTATATTTTACTGAAAAATAAAGTATTTGGGGAAAAGAAACTTCAATTTGTGAGGACATGTAAACCTTTAAAAACAAATTGAAATATTTTTGTAAATCAATTGAGAAAAGTTCAAGGTAAGGCCATGAATGGACCGTCATTTTAAGAACCAATTTGAAAACTTAATTTTAAAATTGTTATAAAAAATTTTAATATCCAAAAGTGAGAAAAATCATTATTTTGATGCAAGAAAAACATGTTCCATGCATCAACCTAGTCAAAATAATTATATTATTTTTTATTCAAAGGTATTTTGAAACTTGAAGGATGGATTTTCCAATCCTCCATGGTTATGATCCTAAGCATAGAAAAAAATGGTAAATGATTCTTTCCTTAGAGTTTTTGATTGGACTAATTTTTATGGATTCTTTTTCTAAGAGAGTATCTCTGTAGAGATTTTAGTCATTGTGTCCAGGGACATAATGAAATTTAGAAATGAAATGGGTTTTGACTATTTGTGCTGGATCCTTCATATGAGCATATGGAGGCTCAATATGAAAGAGATTTTTGCTGGCCATTTTTTGAAAATCAAATGATGATTCTTGTATTTTGAAAGTGATTGGGCATAAAAGGATATTGAGAATGGGTCAAATTAGTTGACCAAGGTTGATTGGTGTTTGGGTCTGATGGACTCAAGTATTGTTGATTGAGCTTGGTTTAGAGTAGAAAACTTCTCATTGATTTAGGCCTTTTGGACCAGTTATTGAGTCGAAATCTCTTCTATTGTTGAACCATTTATCATTTTCACATGTTTTATGAAAGTGAAACTGATTCTTTTAGTTAAGGACTTTACTGCATGCCTATGACATTTTTGAATCTATCAGGCATGACAAAGAAAGTTCCTTCCAGAATCAAAATTTCTTTAATTGTTTTATTTGGAGATTCAATTTTAAATATTGCTTGTCTCAAAATGTTCACAATTGAAATTTCTCTGTTATCGTAACATATTTCATTATGTCTACGAAAACCTATTTTTCCACCATTTTCATACCATGAAATTAATGTTGCATCGAAGTCATGCTTTAACCAACATCTTCCAAAATTTTATCTGATTCATTAAAGCAGGCATTTCTTGGATATTCAAATCCATTATGACTATAATTAATGAATGAAGATTTTGAGCAAAAAGTGGTTGCCCTGCCATTGATCCTTTTGATTTTAAAAGAATTTTGATTGAGTATTCTGAGTTTTACCTTTCCGTATTCTAGTAGGCCAGAATTCTCAAATTCTTCCATTGTAAAATCTTGGAATGATTCCCTACATAAATTTATAAGAAAGAAGGTCAGGACTTGGATTATTAACAAATTAAACATTGAAATTAAAAGTACTGAGAATAGGCTGCGACCTCACAAGAATTTGTTTGGAAGTAATATTTTTCCATCCAAAACATATTTTGTAGATTTGCAGTTAATTTTTAAAATATATCTTTGAATCAAAGAAAACTATATGATTCGATTAATAACGGAATGATAGATTTCAAATTCAAGAAATCTAATGTTAGATTGAAACAAACTAATTTTTCTTGCATAGATAATTAAACTATTTTGTTTTATTATCTTGGCAATCAACTTAAAATATTTCCAGCATTGTTTAACATATTTAGAGAAAACAATAATATTAATGAAAACAATTGAGAAATCCAACCAGTATTGTTTAATAAGAATATTATTGTAGACAATTAAGAAATCAATGAATTGGTTGAAAGTTTCAGTTATTGTACCTGGAGTATTTCTAAGATCAAATGGCATTATTTTTCATTTATAACTACCAAATGTAATTTTGTACTTAACAATTTTATTTGTTTGGCTTCGCCAAAATTCATATTTTTTTTGTCAATCTTAGAGAATACATTAGTATTTTCAAGTTTGTTGATTAAGTCTCTTTTGTTTGGTATTAGATATTTCATAAATTTGTTAAGGGTCTTATAATCAATTACTAAATGATGAACTCCTTGTTTAAATATTTTAATTTGACCTTGTAGAGCAGGAATTTGTGGTTGTTCTTCAATTCTTCTGAATTTTATTTCTCCTTGCAGAAAACACAAATGTCTTTCTTTACAAGAAATTAAATTTATGGATTTGAAAATAGAATTTTATTTTAGGGTTTTCAATTTATTATGAGAAAAAGAAATAAATTTGAATTTTACAGGTTCATCGAAGGGATAAGTAATTATCCCATCATACTCTGTCGTAAAAGGATACAACAGAGAAATGAATGGTAAACCTAAAATAATTTTGTCAGTCATATTTTTTACTAAAACAAATTATGTTTTGAAACATACATTTTCTTGGCAAATATGGACTTGGGGAATCTCATAATTAATATGCATATGAGCACCATTGGCAAATGACAGAGATTCTCTTATCTTCTTGAAATACTTGGTAGGAACTAGTCTTTCCTACATACAATTTAAATCTGCTCATGAATCAACAAGAGCCATTGTGAAATCAAAATCTTAAATAATTATTTTGACCATTATGTGCCATTTGTTGATTTTGATATAATTAAGAATTTGGATGATGTTATTATCATCTTGATTGTTGATAATATGTTCTTCAACTTCATTATCAGAAATTGGGAATCTACTGGGTTCTCCTAGTTCATTACATTCATGATTTTTAATTAAACACTTTATTTTCAAAAGGTTTAATTCTTCTTTTATTTCTGTGCTTGAATTTTTTATTTCTTTTATTTCAATTTTAATATTTTTAATTTCTTTCTGAAATATCCGCAATCCTGAAAAAATCATCGAGTTTAAGTACAGAGGACTTAGTTTCTTGATAGGATTCAGATCATGAACTTAACAATTGGGATGTCACCGAACTACCAATGCTTCTCGAGAATTTTCAAGAGTAATGTGTTCATGCCAAAATTCTAATGATTATACCCAATGCCTTAGGAATTTTATTGTTATGGGCCTACGTTCTCGTCTATTTCATGTCATCTCTTTGAATGAAAATCTAAAAACTTGTTTCGTCTCCTTTTGCTGATGATAAATATATTTCCAATTCTTTTTGTTCTTCCTTTTATGTCTGCTTTTTCCATTTCTGAAATGTTGTCCATACTCATGCATTGTTTTTTTATTTTTATTTTTTTTCTTTCGCCTTCTTTTCATCCAATAATCCAATTCAAATTCGAGAACGATGATTTTGAAAACAAGAGCATAAGCAACAACTTTGACAATCCCATTCTTAACGTAGAGTCAGGTGAAAGTGACGAGGATAATTTTGAACCATCTCCGGAACTGTTAAAAATGGTAGAGTTAGATGAAAAAATAACTCAACCATATCAAGAGTTAACGGATGTGATAAATTTGGGATTGGAGGGAGAGAGATGTTAGGAAAATTACTGTCAGAACTCGAAGAGTTAGACTTAGAGGATTCAGGGTATTTAAAGTTTCCTAAATCTTCACTATCACTCTCATAATATTCTATTAACTTTATGATTCTAAACAATTCTTTTTTATCTTAATCAAAGATTTTTAATTGATTAGTTTTATTTTTAGATTGACAAGTATTTACAAAATGACCATTCTGGCCATATATAAACACTTAATTTTATTAAAAAAATTATTGAATTTTCTTCTAGAATAATTTGTATTCTTAGAGCAACGTTTGTCAAAATTTCTATTCTTAGAGAAGTATTAGTTAAAATTTTTATGCTTATTTTTGTGGTATTATCTCATATAAGGCTTATGATTCCTTCTAGCATTTAAATGGGATTTTTTTTTATTTTTCTGGGAAGGATAGTGGATAAACCATGCTGCTCACAAAAATTACCTAATTTATTTTTTATAGTTTTATTTTCTTTTTTAATTTGTTTATTGATTTTTATGTCAATGCACATTTTTGGAATTTTCATATATATTATTGTACTGTAAGTGATACTATTGTAGTCTATATTACCTAGGTTATTATTAAGGACTATTCTAATTTTGTGTGTGAACAAGTTGGGTAATCTATTAGTGAATTTTTCGTTCCAAAGTTGATTACTATCATCCCTTCTTATTACTCTGAAAAAAATATATTTTGTACCAGTGAAAATCACTTAGGGTTGGACACCTAAGATTGATCAACTTTTTATGGAGACACGAAGTAATATTTCTTGGCGTTCTAATGAAGTGCTTAATTATTGTGTAGAGAAGTATATTGATAGTACCATGTATTATTTCCTGATATTTTCTAATTATTGGGGTTCCTTCAATATTAATTTTTTTATTCTTCTGTAAGATATTTTTCCCACCAGGAATAAAGAATTCATGTGAATGATGTGCCTAAAAGTCCGATTACCTCATTGTGAGGTAAACTGTGTGTGGTGATGTAGTTGTTAGCTACCATCGTCATATGCTGCAATTTATTGAGAACCTCCTGCTCAAAATGTTCATTAATATTCTATTCGTACAATTTCTCTGTAGAGACGGAAAATTGATTAACTAAAGAATTTTCCAAAATTTGAATATTAGGAGGAATATGCTTATTTCCTTTCTTATTTATTAATTTCTAAATTTTTAAATAATTCTTCAATATTAAGAATGTTTGAAGATTCTTGAATTGTGGAAGATTTATTAGCGGATTCTTGATAATCAATCTTTAATTCTTTAAGCAGTTTATCAAAAAAAAATTTCATGCCAAATTTCAAATTCTGATCTACTGTCTTGGTTAATGATCTTAATAGTAGAAGATGATTCAATAGATTTATTCTTCAATTCTTGAAGCATTTTATCAATCTGTTTATTAAGAGGAACAATATTTAAAGTGATTTTTATCTAAAAGATTTATTAAAGATTTTTCTTTCAGAGTTTTACTAGAATCAGGTACATGAAGATCATCAACCTTACTCTTAATTTTATCTAATTGTTTACCTATTGTAATTAGACTTTGATTTGTGTAATTGAGTTGTTCAACTAATTTTTATTAGGTTCTTCTTCCTTTGCAGTCTTGAAAGGAGAAGCAATGATTAAAGAATTTTTATGGTTAATGTCCTTAACAGATGCTGATTTATTAATTTCTAAAAATTTTAATTTTTCTTCAACTTTGTTTACGTTTGAGGATTCATCAATTGTGAAAGATTCATCGGTTGATTCTAACCTATGACTTTCTGAATTTGAACTACTGTTCTTCAATTCTTGAAGTTTACCATTAGTAAGTTTTTTAAATTCTGAACAATTATTTTGGCTATTAATCCTACAAGAATAAGATAAGTCATTAGTTTTTAAATTCTTTAATGTTTCTTCAATATTCGAAGATTCATTAATTATGGAAGATTCATAGGTGGATTCTAACCTATGAATATCTAGTTCAAAGATACTATCTTGGTCAATTACCTTAACATATGATTTCATTTCTAAATTTTGGATGGTTTTTCAATATTTTTTTGAAGATTCATAAATTGTAGATAGCATAGGTAGATTCTAACCTATGTCTCTCTGATTTTGTGACATTGTCTCTAAAAATTTTTAATTTTTAAGTATTTTTTCATCAAGAGTTTTCGCATAATGAATTTGGAAGGTTTCAATAAATTCTTTTTTAGGTTGAGAATTTTTATGATTAATTAGAATTTTTTTCAAATGGTGGATGACTAACAGTTACCGCATTGGAGTCTTCTTTGACCCTTTTATATTTTTAAATTACTTTGATATTTTTCTTGTAAACATATCAACTCTAAATTCTTGTATGAATGCCTTCCATTCAACATGTATGATTCTTCTTTGGTCCATATTATATTTTTTTCTGAACCTATTACATCTATCAAGATTAGTGAGTCATCATTGAGTTGGGTTAGACCTTCTCAATCTGATTTATATTCTTGGTCCAGGGTATCTGGATTCAAATTTTTAGAATTTCTTAATTCTTGTTCTAATTTTTGAATCCTAAATTTTTTATTATTAATAGATGATTCAAGAAAGAAACTCCTAGGAGTACTAGACTAGCTATAATTCCTAGTTTGAGGATTAAAAGATTGGTAATTAATTTTATTAGATTATTTATTATTAAAGTTTGTCTGACTTCCTTGGGAACTTATTCCTTTAGGTTCTAGACTTTTAATTTTTAATTTTTTTAATTCTTGCTCTATTCGAAACCTAATATTTTGATCATTATTAATGGATAATCTAGAAGAGGATTTAAAGTTAATATTTTTATTGGGGATCCTATGATCTATTTGATCATATGCAAAATATTCAAAATGATCTTCTTAATTATCTGCTAATTCAAAATATTCTTCATCCATTATGTCGGATATTGAAGACATTGTCGAGTCAATGCTAATAGAAGAACTACTTCTAGATTATCTACTCATTATTAAAAAATAACTAAATATGCTTATGATTGAGAATTTCATATTGTATTTTGTTATTAATCTATTGTGACTTCTACAACCTCTTACAAGGCTCTGCTCTTCATAACTTTGCCCCTACAACCACCTTACTCTTGGGATTTACATATCTAAATTATCTTATTGTGGTGCTTGAAGTTTTTTCCTTCCAGGTAGATGAACTCGCAGAGCAGAAATAGGTGAGGATGATGGTGCAGCCACTGACGACGAAGCGTTGGGGTGCGAGCCACCATCTCCGGCGACCTTTTTGATTGAAAAGGCTCAAAACTAACGAGAATTTTCGTCTGAGTATTTTTACGGTGGTTTAGGGGCATAAAAATGCTTTGATTGATGTAGATCTAAGGTTAATTTTTCAGAAAATGGGGTGTTCTAGCGACTTTCCCAGCAATTCGGCGGCTGTTCTTGACTCGGATGAGGTCCAACGCAGTTGTGGCCGAGACCATGGGTGTTGCCGGCTACTTCTTCCTTCCCGGGCTCCTCCTTCAGATCTGATTGTTCTTCATATTTGTCGCTCTTTTTTTTGTGTGGCTGTCGAAAGTGGAGCTTTCTTTGTCCAGCAGTCTGTGGGTTTTGCTGCCCCTTTGTGGTGGTTGAATTTTCCAGATTCAATTCAAAGAAAGCGTTAATATTTTTTTTTCAATAATGCTCATACAAAATAAATAAATCGATCAAATATGTAATAAATGAATTTACCGTTCTTCGCTTTAGGTTCCAATTTGTTTCCATACATGGTCTTGCTCCCGATTTTGTTTCCGCTTTCTTATCCGCTATCGAAAGCATTTAATCTGGTTTTGAGCATTTTGGGAAGGGATTTCTTGAGTTTTTTCTCATCTCTCAACTATAGCACCAAATGTAAAGGAAAAAATTCACGGTTTTTGAGAATTGATTGTGAATTCCCTACATCATAATATAAAAATATAGAGAATAATTAAGAGAGAGAATAAATACGCCATGATTTATGTGGAAAACTCTTAAAGAGAAGAAAAACCACGGGGAGATTTTGATATTATTTCATTATGGAGAAAAGGTTTGCAAGGCTAATGGGTGTTGAGAGTTTTTCTCTCCTGTTTGGAGTTAGATATTGCCTCTATTTATAGGCATTCGATCGGTTATATAGAATCTGATACAACTTATCTAATTCAATCTGAAAATAGGATTAATAGAATATTCTCTGATATCTAGCTTATAAACACTAACAACTTAGTAAATATTGACCGTCTAGTCAACCCAATGGTCTTGATTAGCTTTTCTTTGGATTTTCATGTCTGCAATCCATGTACTTTCTTCTTATTGGTCTATTTTTCATAACCGCCTAGTTGATCCTAATGTTGTCGCATTATCTTCTCTTCGATGGAGTCATCGGTCTGGACCTTACCACGTGTCATGTGAAATTTTGTTTGTTCAATGAGGAATCGGCTTTTTAGGCCATTTCCTTTATAATTTATTAATTTCTAAATTTCTAAATGATTCTTCAATTTTATGAATGTTTGAATATTCACATATTGTGGATGATTCATAGGTGGATTCTGACATATGGCTTTCTGAATCTGAATTATTGTGTTGATTTATTACCTTCAATTCTTGAGGTATATTATCAATAATCTTTTCAGATTTAATTTAGATGATTCTAAATTTTTAAGTGATTCTTCAATATTATCTATGTCTGAAGATTCACTTATTGTAGACGACTCATAGGTGGACTCTGACCTATGACTTTCTGAATCTGAACTATTGTCTTGTTTGATTACTTTTAGTTCCTGAAGTATTTCATCAATCTGTTTATTAAAATGAAAAATATTTAGAGTGGTTTTGTCTGAAAGATTTATGAAGGTTTTTCTTCCATACTTTTACTAGAATCAGGTTCATGAAGATCATCAACCTTACTCTGAATTTTGTCTAATTATTTACCTATTGTAATTAGACTTTGATTTGTGTAATTGAGTTATTTAACTATTGTGAAAGGTTCATAGGTTGATTCTAACCTAGGGTTTTCTGAATTTGAACTAATGTCCTTCAATTCTTTATTATTAGTAAGTTTTTCAAATTTTAAACAATTGTTTTGGTTATCAATGCTACCAGAATAAGATGAGTCATTAATTTTTAAATTCTTTAATGTTTCTTCAATATTTGAAGATTCATTAATTATGGAAGATTCATAGATAGATTCCAACCTATGGTTATCTAATTCAGAGATACTATCTTGGTCAATAACATGAACATATAATTTAATTTTTAAATCTCTAGATGATTCCTTAATATTATCTGAAGATTCATCAATTGTGACTGGCTCATAGGTAGATTCTATCATATGGCTATCTGATTCTGAGACATTGTCTCTTAAAATTTTTAATGTTTTAAGTATTTTTCATTAAGAGATTTCTCATAATGAATTTGGAAAGGTTCAATGAATTCTTTTTTAGGTTGAGAACTTTTATGATTAATTAGGATTTTTTCAAGTGGTGGATGACTAGTAGTCACCACACTGAAGTCTTCCCTGACCTATTTATATTTTGAAATTACTTAGATATTTTTCAGGTAAATATCCTCGATATAATCAAGGAAAAACATATTAACTCTAAATTATTGCATGAATGTCTTCCATTCAGTAAATAGGATTCTTCTTTGGTACATATTATATTTTTCTTTGAACCTATTACGTCTATCAAGATTATCTAGGTCATCATTGTGTTGGGTTAAACCTTTACAATCTGGTTTGTATTCTTGGTCCAGGGTTTCTCAATTCAACGTTTTAGAATTTCTTAATTCTTATTCTAATTTTGAATCCTAAAATTTTGATTATTAATACATGATTTAGGAAAGGAACTCCTAGGGGTACTAGACTGGCTATACTTCCTAGTATGAGAATTAAAAGATTGGTAATTAACTTTATTAGATTGTTTATTATCAAGGTTTTTCTGATTTCCCTAGGAACTTATTCCTTTAGGTTCTAGACTTTTAATTTTTAATTTTTTTTAATTCTTACTCTATTCGAATCTTAATATCTTGATCATTATTCGTGGATAATCTAGAAGAGGATTTAATAGTTTTATTGGGGTTTTTGTATATTCCATACCCTATGATCTTCTTAATCGTTTTTAGAGTATTCAAAATGATCTTCTTGATCATCTGGAAGGTATTCAAAATATTTATGATCTACTTGTCATCTACTAATTCAAAATGTTCTTCATCCATTATATTAAATATTGAAGATATTGTAGACTCAATGCTACTAGAAGAGCTACTTCTAGATAATCTACTCATGACTCAAGGACTAAAAAGTAAAAATTGAAAAAAATGACTAAAAAATAAAAATTGAAAAAAAGACTAAAAGTAGAAAAGGGAAACACTAATTTTACCTATTAATAGAGATGAAGTCTTCACTTAAGGGGGGTCTCTTTGGAGTAAAAAAGGAAAGTCATTTTTTTAGAGTGAGAAAGAGAGGTGTTGGAGTGAGAAAGAGAGGTGATTTTAGAGAGAGGAAGATGTTCTACACTTCTATTATCTTCATCTTCTTCCATTCTTTTTCTCAAGGTAGCTTGATTGTTTGGTACATTTGCTCATAATATATTTTGTTCATCTCTCTTCTTCATATGAATGTAGTTGATATCTTTTGTATTTTTTTATACTAAGTGGATTGTTCATTCTTTATCATTTCTCCTCATTTAAATCTCAACATTTTAATTTCATGCTTTGATGATTTCTTTACAAGTTGGATATTGAGATTCCTTTGTCATCAACTCAATTAATGAGGATGATGATAAAGCTTTTGAGGGGTGGAAAAATTAACTAAATGTGAATCAACCCTTTTAATGGGTTGAAAGTGTACATTTGATGCAAAGATCCCCTAGGATAATTTCTCACACATAACAATGCATAAAATAGAGAGTAAAACCTCTATACAAGATTATG